>CAUYQV010104733.1:0-15040 GCA_963574575.1 Galagoides demidoff | reverse complement strand
GTGGTCCCAGCTACTTGGGAGGCGGAGGCAGGAGACTCGCTTGAGCCCAGGAGTTGGAGGTTGCTATGAGCTGTGATGCCATGGCACTCTACCCAGGGGGATAGCTTGAGGCTCCATCTCAAAAAAAAAAAAAAAAAATCTTTGCTCAGAGTATTAACATTCATTCAAAAAGCAGTTTAACTTAGAATATAGTGCAAAACTATCATTACTCAAGAATGTACCACTTACCATCTACTGAGCAAGTTGCGTACATTACCCCGAATCCTTGCAACCAAACCTTTTAAAGAGGAAAAAATATTTAAATCTCTAAATGATAGTAAATTACTAGAATCAAGTTTTTAGGAACACTTTTCTACCATATAATAGATCATATTAAATTAGATTACATAAAAGCAAATAAATGATGATTTCTCTATGAAAAGAAAAAAATATCTTATTTATTCCCTTTATTCATTAATGCATATTTGAAAGTATGTTTTGTGTCTATTAATGCAGTGAGTCCACAATCCATCCAAACTTTTTTGGTGTTTGGATGTTTATTTTTTCCTCTGATACATTCTTAATAATGTATTCATCTCAACAATATTTATTCTTTGCAGTTTTTATCAGGTGTCAGCCTGTGCTACAAAGGTTAAAAAGGGAAATTCAATGAAAGAAAAATTTACTTGTAAAGTTAAGCAACATAGACAGGTTTGATAGTGCAGATATGTGATTCTTAAATTAAAGTAAGGAAGGGGCTTCAAGGTTAAGATTTGATGGATTCTCTCTCTAAAATTAGCATTTGAACCCAATGTCAAGCATCACATTTCAGACTAAGAGATCACAAAAGAGGAACACCTCACAATGTTGTGAAATATTTCTGAACAGTAGACCCAGTCTTTTGAATCATTTCAATTGAAGAGATAGTCAAATTCAATGGAATCTGGGGGCCTCAACTTCAAAATGAAAGGGCTGGCCCTGATGACTTTAAAGTTCATTTGACTTTTATAAAATGCTATAGCTTGCTTCCAGAAAACGAGCAAATAAATAGCAGGTAAAATGCTCAGAAAAGCAACTGAGTTTCCACTGAGGCACAGCTGTTGGCTGTGCAGAGGACCCACCTTTTGGCTGTCTTGTCAATTTATGGTGGTCCTTGCAGCCCTTCAGGTTCAGGAATGGAACTTTTCAGCAGACACTGAGGTCATTAGAATTCTCATTTAGGAGACAGAGTCATCCTAAATGAATTCACGTGAGACTAATGTATAAACCAGAGGGCTGATGTATCAGTACAATAAAAACTATACAATAAAAAATAAAAAATTATACAATAAAAACGCCCCTTTATAATTAGCGTGTTCAAACTTCGTGAAAATAGAAACGTTAAGGATTTTGCTGACAAAATGCAGTTAAAATACAAGCAAATGGATGGAAAAGAGGAATTATCCCCAGATTCGACTGAGGCCTACATGAAGCATCGCAGCCATATAACAGAGAACTTCTCTATATTGACAAGAATGTTTGAACTTTGGGATTCAAATTTACTCTTCATTGGCCAGGACTGCACACATCCCCCCAACTCTCAATGCCTGCTGTGGTATATTCTTTCTATATTTATATTTAAAAATATAATCTTTTTAATCTCTAATTAAACTTGATATTCATATGTACCTAGATACATATTGTTTCTCAACATGCACTGATAAAATCAGTTAATTTTAACTCTCAGAACACAAACTTTTTCTTCTTTTTTTCTTTTTTTGCCAAGATCCCAAGGACAGCTCACTGTGTTCCCCATCAAATCTCTTTCTAATTACATGATAAAAGTCTGAAGCCATGAAAGTCAGAGCCAGGAAGGGTAAGCCATATATTTGTTTAATTATTTGAATTACAGGCAAATTAAAATCTGGATAGAGGGCTATATTGTGCACAAGAGTAATCAGAAAGTATGACCATCAATAATGTTATATTTGGTAATGTAGTTGAATATGCCTTTGTGCAAAGGGGCTACATGAAATTGAAAATGGGCTTCCTGGTCCATTTTCATCCACAGGTGAACAGTGCTGTTCCATCTGTGGACTGTGGATCAGCAGCACCCGCATCCCTCAGGTACCACGATAGATCTCAGGTCCTATCCTAAACTACTGCATCAAAATGGCTACAAGAAAGCAGCATAATCCAGCGTTTTAACTCATCCTCCACAGCATTTTTATCTATGCTAAAGTTTGAGAACAAATGTTCTAAAATACAATGTGATAAAGAAACCCCATGTCAGATAGTCAACTGGTCACTCTAGAAAAACAAAACAGAAAGGAACAAACACTCTTTCTGAAAGAAACTTTTCAAACTTGGGTAGGTCCACACAAAATGATCATTAGGACAAAATAGGAAGCAAATGTTGGGACAATGACATGCAAAGATAAAATTAAAACCTGGAAAAACAGTTCAGCCTTCAAGGTGGGTTCAGTTTCTGCCAGACAAGGTTTCCAAACTTGCTGAGGTTTATCACTGGAATGCTCTTGCTAGTGACTCTGTGCCTAACATAAGCCTTGCCATAATAGGCAGAGAAAAGCCTAACACAGAGAACGGAGGAGAAGAAAAGCTCTTTTGTTATAATTTTCAGGTAAGTTATCCCTCTAATTGTCGCTTTGTTCTCACTTTTGATACTTGAATTTCTTTTTTGAGGCATTGGATTCAGATCAGCTTTCTTTTTTGTTTTTTTTTTTTTTTGAGCCAGAGTCTCACTTTGTTGCCCTCAGTAGACTGCCATGGCATCAAAGCTCACAGCAACCTCAAACTCTTGGGCTCAAGTCAGCGGTCTCAACTTTTGGGTCACCACCCCTTTAGGGGTCGAAGGATCCTTTCACAGGGGTCACCTAAGACCATCCTGCATATCAGATATTTACATTACGATTCATAACAGTAGCAAAATTACAGTTATGAAATAGCAACAAAAATAATTGTATGGTTGGGGGCCACCACAACATGCAGAACTGTATTCAAGGGTTGTGGCATTATGAAGGTTGACAACCGCTGGATTAAGTGATCCTCTTGGTTCAGCCTCCCGAGTAGCTGGGACTACAGGTGCCCACCACAATGCCTGGCTATTTTTAGAGATGGGGTCTCGCTCTGGCGCAAGCTGGTCTCAAACCTGTAAGCTCAGGCTGTCCAACCATCCCAGCCTCCCAGAGTTCTAGCTTTACAGGCTGAGTCACCCCGCCTGACTAGATCAGTTTTCTTTTTACTTGTCTAGAGCACATATTCATCTGGTATCCTATTGTTATTTCAGAATTCACACATTTAAAACTGGATTTTTATCTTTATATTCAGAGTGGTCACCAGCTTCATTTCTCCAGCATTACTGTCATCTACCACATTGGCCTTTTGGGCTCTCCTATCTTTGTCTCCTCAGGTTTCCCTTGATTCCCTAAATGTTACATTTCTGCTATGTTGTAGCTTCTAAAACACTAGCAATCAACCAAAGCTTCTATGTCTCGGACTTTTCTCTCAACTAAACAACACCTTGCAATGGCTCCTTTCTTCTAACTGCATCAAGATCCTTACCCTTCTGCTTGGCTTCCTCTTAATTAACTTACGTTTTTGGAAACAACTTAATTTTCAAAGTTAACTATTTGGAATAACCATCAACTTGTATTCAAAAGCAAAGAAAAAATACATGTAGGGCTGGGCATGTTGGCTCACACCTGTAATCCTAGAACTCTGGAAGGCCAAGGCAGTGGAGTGCCTGAACTCAGGAGTTGGAGACCAGCCTAAGCAAGAGCAAGATCAAGTCTCTAAAAAATAGTTAGGCATGTGGTGGGTGCCTGTAGTCCTAGCTACTGGGAAGGTAGAAGCAAGAGGATCACTTAAACCCATGAACATGAAGTTGTTGTGAGCTATGATGCAACGGCACTCTACCAAGGGTGACAAACTGCCTCAAAATACTTACACACACACACACACAAGAAAAGCATGTGTCTTCAAAAACCCAGACAAAACCTTTCTTATATTTTTATAGCAACAAAAACACATAGATACAAGCATAACCATGAACATACACACACACACACACACACACCCCCAAATTTTAAAGATAGGTTTAGATCACAACGTAAAACTATATTATAAGTTGTTGAAATTTAACAATACAGTATTTATAGTCACTATATCCATCTTCATTGATTTCATAGGTGCATAGCAGTTCTTTATAAAATTAACATCATTTATTTAATCTATGCCGTAGTGATGGGTGTTTAGATTGCTTATAATCTGCTCTGTTAAAAGCAGGGCTGCAGGAAGCATCTTTATGTATTCATACGTTAACTCTTTTGCAAAACTTTCTGGAATTTGTCTTTCTATATAACAGGGCATGTGTACTCTGTATATTTAAAGACTTTGATACATTCTTTCAAATTAAGGTCCCAAATCTCCTTCCTCAGTAATAATCCCTGAGGACGCATGATGAGTAGGAGGGGCTGTCTTCCTATATCTCAGTCTGCCCCAGCAATTTAAAAATATTTAATTCCATAATCCTTGCAAATGAAAATAATATCTCACTCTCATTTTAATTCTCGTTTTTTGATTATAAAGGCATACTTTTGAGTACTTGATAGCTGTTTCTACTTGTTCACTTATGAATTTTAGTTCCTTTTATTAATAAGGCTTTTCTTCCCTTTTTTTCCCCCTATAGAATTATACAAGCAAACATTGTAACTGAAGTGTTAATCTATTATTGTATATTCTGCAAGCTTTTTTTATAAGAGTATTTATTTGCTTTTTATTTTACATTATGGCAGTTTTTTTACTATATGAAAATTTATAAATACAGTTGTTTCTCAGCATTGATGGGGGATTGGTTCCAGGATTCACCTTCAGATACAAAAATCTGAGGATTTTCTGGTGTCTCATATAAAATGGCATAAAGATTAGCATATAACTCACACACATCCTCCCATAGCTTTTAAACCATCTCTAGATTACTTATAATACTCAAAACAATGTAAATGTGAGGTCAATAATTATACTGTATTTTTATTTTCCTTACTTTTATTGTTCTATCATTTTTATTTCCTTTTTTTCAAATATTTTCCACTGTAGTTTGTAGAACCTGCAGTTAGTGGAATCTGAGGTTGGAGGGACCTGTTGTAGAGGAACCCATGGTTGCTGGAGCCCATACTCATTGGCAGAGACACAATCATACTCCTGTAGTCAAAATGTGAGAATTTAATTAATATGATAAATAATTGATAACCTGTCATGTTTATTTATAGTAACATCTTTTAAATGAAACTTATAAAATCACTCCCTGCACAAAGATTAAAGTATTCTTCTTCTTTCCCCCCCTGACCTCTTAACCTCTTGAAGCCTTTTGGAAGTTTCTATGTTCTGGCTATCAACCTACAGCCTTTCTGGCTAATTTCTCACTGCTTCAGGTAAGTCTGTTTTCTCACTGTTCTGTCCCATCTGTCCACTGTTCTGATTCCCATCTCATGCCTGTGTTATCTTTCTACTCTTGTTCCAGCAAGAATACCCTCCTTTTCTTCTCTGATTTAACCAAAATGCCAAATACCCAAATCTCTTGTCCACCTCAAGCCTGACCCAACACTGCTTTCTCCCTTTCAGGGTCCACTTGCTCAAACAGTCCTTGCCCTTTCTCCTCAATTGTAGTCAATATTGCATGACCTTGCATCATTTAATCACTCTTTTGTTCCATGAGTCACCTCTGTTTTCTCGAATAAATTAGCAACTTCTGAGGGGCAAGAACCATGTCCTAACCTTCCCTGTCTTGTTCAAACCACCCCATACAGACCTAAGAGAAAGCTCTAAAAACAGGAGTACATTTTATCTCGATTCTGACATTCCAAGTACCAAACTTCTTCTTAATAAACGTAAGATGTAAAATGAGTGAGCACAGTGCTGGACTGTAAGACATTATAATTCAACATTGTACAAACACCGAAATGTTTTATTTCTCTGTTTTGAAAACATCATTGTACCAATATGCAAAAGAAGGTAGACGGATGTACTGAGATACCTGTTTTTCATTAAGTCAATGTTGACTGGAGAGTAAACATGTGAGCTAAGTCAGCAAGAAGATAGCAAATATTTTACAGAAAAGTGCCGAACACCTTGAGGAGAATTTTACCTGAATATTTTTTTCCCCTAGCTTTTATTTGAGTGCCTTTGGGATGGAAAGTGAACTATGATCTTGAATTATTCAAAAGAAATAAAGCAAACTATAAGAGAAGCAGAGATAAGTATAGAGTAAGTCTTATTAAAGTTTCCTGAAGATTATAAAATCAATTAAAGGATGTCTAGGGAATGAGACCATCCATTCTTTATTCAGTAGATATTGACTAGCACCAACTACGTATGAGTCAATGCCATAAGATCTGAGAGCAATTGAAAGATGGAACAGAGAAGGGTTCAACTTTCTGGGAGCTAATAGGATATGCCAAAAGGAAGGAAAAAATGGTTAATTGCCACCCAGATATCAGTATAAGGAAATAGCAACGTCTGTGTAGACCAGTGATAAGTCAGTTGACATTTATTAAGCACCCACTATATGCCAGGAAGGACCACACAGCTTGAAGACCTTTGAGATAGTCCTTGAGTTTTGAGCATGAAGTGCTTGATGAGGACAGCCATGGTAATGGGAAGAATATTACCAAAAGGGTAAAATTAAAGTTTAGCAATGGTAAATGTGCAAGTTTGAAGGTTACGTGAAAGCTCAATGCTAAGCTGGTGAAACTAAAAAACAGATAAACAAAAAAACTCAATTCCTTCATCCCCCAATGAATAGTCTAGAGAACTATCTAGTTAAAACCCACTGCCACACCCAGAACTAATACTGGCCTCACGCACAGCATTTTTAAACATGTGGTTTTGCTCTCGGGAAGTAAGGACTGACACTCTGTAAGCTGGCTACAAAAAAATGACCCCTTTTCTCCTTTGTAAGTTATTTACACTAGTGTACAAAAGGCATCCTGGAAACTTAAATAAGGAAAGTGCAAGTATTGTGAGACACAGCAATGTAAAAACCAGACAATTTTCCAATATATTCATCTTAGACAACAGAGTGAGTTTTCTATAGAGTGCTGAGACAGACTTGCACTGCTTTTCAAAACAAAACAATAAAAAAACTCATGTAAGAAGTATGAGAAATTTGAAAGCAAATCTCTGTATGATTTCAGTCCAGCTGATTGCAGAGACAGATGCTGGGGAAACATAATGGAAGTGCCAAAAAAATGTTTCAATGGATAGCATTGATCTGAGTGATCATGAGGATCTGAGTGCCATTATATTCATGTATCGAGTCAATTGCAAGCTTTTCAATCACCCTCTCCTTACCATTACCACTAATAACAATCTCTTTTGAGATAATGGCTCTTATTTATATTTTATCACTTTCATAATATGTTAATATGCTGGTATTCTTTGCAGAACATTGAAACACATTACTACAGTCTAATATTGATCTGCAAGACATTCTTATTGAATGACTAAATATTCTTGTGATGGGAAGAAATGACAAGAAACTGAAATATTAAAAGTAAGAAAACCCTGGGGAAATGTATTAAATAAACTGAAGAATCAGGCCTCCCAGAACTATCACTCTGTCTTACACAGAGTCCTTTCACTCAACCAAACTAGTGTTTTCACTTCTAGTTACTAACTTGGTTCAGACTCTGTTAAAATGTTTACATTTGCACATTAAGTATTATATACTGCTACATTTTAAACATGGTTAAAAAATAGCAAGTCTTCCATTTGTTAAAAGAGAAAACACTAATTTGGCTACTCTGTTGAACTAAGCTACCTATCTCTATCTTACACAAATCAAAGTAAAAATAAAAAACAGAAAGGTCAGTTTTGCAAGTCCTAGGTAAGGGAAGATTCCTTAAATTGCCAGAATGTGTGAGACTCAGCCATCAAATATTAAAAGGTATGATTAATTCCACAAACTGTGAATATATAAAGAGAATGAAGTGCTGTTAGATATAATTTTTTTTTTTTTTTTAGATAGAGTCTCACTCTATTGCACTGAGTAGAGTATTGTAGCATCAAACCTCATGGCAACCTCAAACCCTTGGGCTTGTGCAATCTTCTTGCCTCAGCGTCCCAAGTAGCTAAGACTACAGGTGTGTAGCACCACGTCTGACCAGCTACTCTATTTAGCAGAGACAGGGCCTCGCTCTCACTCAGGTTAGTCTTGAACTCCTGAGCTCAAGCAATACATTCATCTTGGCCTCCCAAAGTGCTAGGTTTATAGGCATAAGCCACTGTGCCCAACTGACATTTATTTTCTTTAACTTTCCTAATAGCAGAAGAAACTGTTGAGGATTTATGATCTACAGTCTTCTAGACAGATTGTAGGTAGTAAGTATTTCTACATCAATCTAGAACAGCATCTTCAGCAGGTAAATCTTTGTATTATTTTTTGTATGTCATTTTCTGATCTTAATTAAAATTGGAATTAGAAGAGAACAAGTATGGGCTAAAAAGAAATAAAATCAGATTGAGCCCACATGCATTGTATATAGCAGAGACCCTTTTACTAGTTCAACTGATATATGATGATGTTACTTGACATCTATCCTATACTAAGTTCAACAGATAAAGGTTACCAAAAAATGAAGTTGTGCATATCCCAGGATGATAATGTAAAAGGAAAAATTATGATGCCCAAAGTCTTTGGATAAAATATTTTCTGTATTAGAAAAACTTTTCAGTGGGTTTCCAGAACTATCAGGGAGGTTTGGGATGCTTAATGTTGGCATTTGCCAGCTGCTGCCTTTCTTTTCCTTCAAATGTGAGATTCCCTTTCAGCTTGACCTCTAATTTGGGAAGTAGCAGGTGTGAGTTTGTCTCAAAGGAGATGACCCTTTCACCAAAATACAAAGGTTCAGGACATGCATGCAGGCACAGAATCTTCAAGTTAGTTACTCAAGCCAAGATACCAATTCTTGTGTCCATCAAGACAATTTTCAATGTTATAATGGAAATAAAACTAATTAGAATTCATAGATTGAATGTTAATTATTTAAATGAGTACCTTGAATATGAATTTTAACATTATTCATAGTGGTACAACAGTGGCAATAAAGTGTGTTCCCACTGATGGGCAACCCTTGCCTAAACAGGCTGGGAACAACTACCCTGACGATAAGAAACAGAGAGATCTGATGGCCTGGTAAGAATGTGTAAAGCACTTCTATCATTTAAAAATGCAGTAAACTTGTTAAGTTTGATCTTACATTATAGGTCTGATCTCATGTTTACAAGGGCATAGAGAATTCTGTAGAAAGACATAGAATTACTGGTTACTTCAGAGAGTTCTTGATGCCCTGTATGGTGTGTTGATGAAGTTTATTAACATTGTCATGATGTACTTTGAATTCCTCCCCCAAGTATGCAAAGTGTGCATTACTTTGCAATAGAAAAATTTACTGTATTTTGAGGAATTATAGAGAAAGAAGCTGTATGTTCTGCAAATGGGATTAAGGATATCAGTACAATGAAAAATATGAAAGAGCAAAAAATAAAAAATCACAGAACAGACATAAGAGATTCAGCACAACTTGGAAAAATCAAGAGAAATCCAAACCAAAATCATAGTTTGTTCTCTTTGCCACAACTCGGTCACCGTTTTCCTAGATTCCTTAGTGAGGAAGGCTTTGAGGTTTATATCAGAATTCCATCATGCAATCATCTTGCATCTGTTTTAGATATGTATTCATACCTGCATAGCTCACTGCCCAGGGAGACTGTGCAGGATTTTCTTTCTGTCATTCACACCTGAGAAAAATCTGAGTTAAGAAAAATATTTGGGTATTTGGATAGGTTTGAGGCATGCATAGATGATAAATGACTGTTTTACGCAATTTGAATAAACACAGTTGACAAAAAGATGGACCTAATAACTCAGCCCATCTTCCAGCCCTTTAAGTTCTATCCTGATGTGTCTAACTTTCTGCCAACCCATGAAAGGAAGCCACATATAAAGGCTGATATTCTTGGCGACTGCTCAGGAATTGCCTGTCCAAACCACTACTACTGCATTTAGTCCTGGCCTACTTGCTTACTCTCATCCCCTAGTTTCAAATTTTGGCTACTCCGTCTATCACTGAAATCCACTCTGCCCCAGACTGAGTCGTCTGCATGTGTCTTGACTCTTGCCAGCATCTTGGAAGGTAGCACTATGGCAGTTTCCTTTCTTCTTTCTTCCCAACCCCTGATGACAGATTCTAACTTAATTCACCTTCTGCTTCACAGTGTGTCCCATCATCTAGGAATGAAACCCAACTCCAGCCAACAGCCCAAGGGGCCCTAACCAAGGGACCCACACATTTCAGGAGGGAGAGGTAAGGCACAGGCAGGTTGCATCATCCTGAGTACTTAAAGAGAGAGAATTTACTAAGACTTGTTTCTATCACTCAGAGTTCCTTTTAACTTAAAGAATCAGAGGTGAAGATGATATTATGCAAGTCTAGTTTAAAAAAGCATTCTCTATGGTGATGGAGTAATGTACAAGACACAAAGAAGAAGACAGATCAATCCACTCTGCAAACCTATGTTTATGCCCTTCATCTGTATCAGACCCTACTCTCTGTATTGGAGGGCATGCAGAGATGGTTACTGTAGTCTCAGTTCTCTGATTGTTCACAGACTAACTCTGACACAAATGTGATCCTGAAGAGTTCAGGTAAGTTTGAAAAGCCAAAAATTAATTCATAACCAAGCAAGGAAAGGAGAAAGTCAAAACCAAATCTCACTATACCTTGAACAGAAATGGCAAGAAACCAAAAGCAACAATTAAAAATAAAAGGACAGGGAAAGACGACGGCTGAAAGAAGGAAACCCAAGTTAAACATCAGAGAGCAGCAAGGGAAGAAGGCAAAGCCGCAGCAGAGAACTTGAGAATAAGAGATGCAGGAATGAGGAGGATAGGGCGAGGGAAATAGAAGCTATTACACATAAATCAAATAATTAGCCTGAGGAAGAACAATCTGGGAAGAGCAGGAAGGAATAGGAGACACCACGTAAAAAGAAGACTCATCAGGCAGCCGTCCTAAATGGAATAAGGTCAGAGAGTGAGTGTGATGCATTTGGTAGCAAAGAGGGACCATATACAATAACAACAGTAACCGCTGGAGCCTTCTGAACCACGCTGAAACCTAGACATGCTTTCCTCAGCCCTCAGCCCTCTGACAGTCGAGAGCAAGTAAACACGACTGCACACACATCCTCAACTGACCTGCTCCTTGAGTGCCCAAGTACATAAATTGCCATGAAAAATTACTGTTGTTTAATGAGCAATTTGCATTGCATGTTTCTCATGTCAATACTGCTTTGCTGGTTTCAAACTAATGTTGATTTTTCTGCCTCAAAACCAGATCCTTTTCTACACAGAACAAAACAGCATCACCAGGGTTATATTTCAAGCATACACAGATTTTGTGTGAATATTTTATATCCAAAAATTGAGAAATAGATGTTAAAACTCGATTCTAGTAAAGTAAAAAACCAAAAAAACAAAAAAACTTCATTCAAAAACACTCTTCTTTCCAATCAAAAGCATCCAAAACGTTTTTATCCGTGTCCTCCTTGAGAACTAGTCATGGGTAACTCAAAACAACGAAAGCAAATGCGGGCATTACTGAGTGCTGCAATGTGAGAAAAACGAAAACAAAGCACTAAGCATCTCCAGAATTATTAATTTTCTGCACAAGACACCAAAATTCCTCCCTATATGACCCCTCCACATCAAGTTGTGTATTTACATTAAAGTTTTTCCAAAGATAGTTTGTGTCTTTGTAAACCATCTTTTCCTTGCCAAATAGCTCTTATACTTTGCCTTTGGGAAGAAAAAACAAGTTATCAAATTCCAGAAATATTAAAAAGTGGATTAAGACCCAATACCCTTAGCCTTTCTTTCTTTATGGTTCATTTTCTGTTTCTACTTCTCTTTGTTTTATCTTATTTGGTGTTTCTCATAAATCACTGGTTAAATTAAAGTTGTAGAACTGTCATCTTCTCATTTTTTTCTCTACCCTGCTATTGACAGCTTCATCACTAAAAACTTGGAGGATCATTAGCCTCTCCACAGTTTAAACAACTATTATGAAATTATTTGGGAAACATTAGAATCAATCAATCCACAAGATTTCCAAAATATGCTATCACAAATAACAGGGAAAAAAGAGTAGATATTGAACCCACATATTACACTGTGAATATGTCTCAGATAATGGAAAGATACTACGTCTCTGAAAGGAAGTGAACAATATTAGTCACTCCTATTTTTTTTCTTCTTTTTTATTAAACCATAGCAGTGTACATTAATACTATCATGGGGTACAGTCTATTGTTTCTATATATAATTTGAAATACTTTCATCCAACTGGTTAACATAACCTTCATGTCTTTTTCTTAGTTATTGTGTTAAGACATTTATATTCTACATTTAGAGAGATTCACATGTACCCTTATAGGATGAAGTATAGGTGTGATCCCACCAATCACCCTCCCTCCACCCACCCTCCACCTTCCCCTCCCCTCTCTCTCCCCTCTCCCCATATTCCTGGGCTAAAATTTCATAGGAAAGCTATAAATTAGTTTCATAGTAGGGCTGAGTACATTCCAGAAGACCAAAAATCACACTACAATAAAGATATTTGTATCAGAATGTTCATTGCAGCCCAATTCATAATTGCTAGGTCATGGAAGAAGCCCAAGAGCCCATCAACCCACAAATGGATTGATAAATTGTGGTATATGTACACCATGGAATACTATGCAGCCATTAAGAAAGACGGAGACTTTACCTCCTTCATGTTTACATGGACGGAGCTAGAAAATATTCTTCTTAGCAAAGTGTCTCAAGAATGGAAGAAAAAGTCACTCCTATTTTGCTAAGAGTCACCCCTCTGTGCTATAAAGAAGGAGCAAAAAAATTTATTATATCTACAAAGAATAGGTATATATCTCCCTAGGACCACTTTGCCCTTTTGTATTTCTCTGTCACATTTAACCTCGGAAAAAAAATCAGCCCCATTAAAATAATTCTTATGGTTTACAGGAGAGATAGAGAGAGTGTGAGTGTGTGTGTGTAGGCAATCAAAGCTGTTTCTTTAAATTTACTGATAAATTTCAGTGAGATCTGGCTTAAGGGCTGGAAGAAAAGTTGAGCAATTAGAGAATCACAACCTGGGGTGTTTGTGAGAGCCTCCTCCCCCCACAATTAGCAGAAGGAGTGAATTTTCAGGTATAAGGATACAGATGAAGCTAGAAAAGGAAAAATACTCTTCCTGAATAAGATGGGCGAGGGTGGCCATCTGCATTTGGGGTTCTTGTTTTCTTATAATATTAAGATAAGAATGAAAATGAAGGAAGCCGTCTCTCTTGGCCTAGGTCTGACCACAGGTAAGAGTGATGGTGTGTCTGGTTAGAGTATGCGTACCTGAGGAGACGTGTGATCTTTAACAGGCACATATATCCTCTAGGGCTGAGTAAGATTTCTGGACACCAAGATAAATTATACTAGGCCAATAACCAGGCAAACTGGGGCACAGGGGGAGGTGGCAGTTTTAATACATACACAAAAATCCAAGACAGAATTTGGAGACAGAAGAAATTACAAAACTTAGGCCACAGAGTAAGTATCATGCCATTGATTTGTCTCCTGCCTGTGACCCTAAACTGGGGGCCCAGGGAAACACCTGTTGCATTCAAGCTCCGTCTCCAGTAAACAATTTCACCAATTATGCAATGAAAAATTCTGTGAGCCTGGCACCCAGACCTGGAACTCCCAGTTGTTCTCACTGCCAAAGGTCAATCCAACGTGTCTGCTTTTGAGATATTTTAGCCAAAGAATGTTAATGACATTTTCCGATACACTGTGCTGTTCCACCACATGTCCCTCCCCGGAAATTTGGGATTACTAAAATACAGATATCTTAAATGCCAGAAGGCCAGTTTAAGAACCCACAAAAACACCGGTAAAAAACATCTTGCCTCAAAACTCTAAAAACTGCAAAACCAAAACTAATTAACATTTATTTGCATATCAAGAAAACATAACATGTTACCAACTTTATTCCATGTTCCACTTAATCTTCTGATAATCTCTTTGTACCACCAAACTATTTGTAGATTAGTCCTTTTTTGCCTGGCAAGAACACTTACATTTGTGGGTTGATGGCCCCAAATTCACAGACACACATAAAGTAAGTGAATTAATTTACTTAGAGAGTTTCAAGAGGAAAATTATAAAAGCTCTTTTGATATTTTATTGCTAAAAAATTTAAATTTTATGTGGAATGTTAGTACACTTTAATATGTTTATTTGGATGTGGGATAGAGGCCTTAAAAAGTATCTAGAAAATATGTAGGCTTTAAATGACCCTGCGCGTCCCCCAGTGTTAAAGGAAGTTGCAAAACTTGAAGAAAAACTCTTCTATGTTCATTGATCTCTCTCTGCTGGCTTTTTCTTGTGTTTTCCCAGATTGTCAACAAAGTTAAAAAATAAGAACAAATTAGAAAATGAAACCATTGCTCATATGAAGCCAAATTGTCCCAACCAAGTGAATAATGATGTTTAAGGGCAGTGATTAATTTTTTGTAAAAAATTGAGGAAAAAAATAAAAAAAGAATTTTATTCTTTTCAGGATTCCCTGCCTAGCTTAGGTTAAAAATGCAGTATTCTTGCTTCTAGAGGTGCAGCTTGAATGGATCTGCATAGCAATAAATGAGGGGCCATCGTAGGGGGCAAAAGCTGAAACCCAGGCTAATCCAGGTGTTGCCACAACCCTCCAAGGCACTTGTGCCAAGGCAAAGAAAATAAAATGTAGTTTTCTCATCTTTCAATAAAAATTTAACATCATAATTATGTCCCATTGTTGGGGATCTCAGAAACAATCTCTGAATTTTTTTTTTTTTTTTTGAGACAGAGCCTCAAGCTATCCCCCTGGGTAGAGTGCCATGGCATCACAGCTCATAGCAACCTCCAACTCCTGGGCTCAAGCGAGTCTCCTGCCTCCGCCTCCCAAGTAGCTGGGACCAC
>CAUYQV010104730.1:0-13202 GCA_963574575.1 Galagoides demidoff | reverse complement strand
CTGGGACCACAGGCGCCCGCCACAACGCCCAGCCATTTTTTGGTTGCAGCCATCATTGTTGTTTGGCGGGCCCAGGCTGGGGATTCGAACCCGCCACCTTAGGTGTATGTGGCTGGTGCCTTAGCCGATTGAGCCACAGGCACCGAGCCCCTCTCTGCTTTTAATCTAACCCTTCACCTATAATCTTGACCACTTCCTGTTCCTTGGTTGGTTGTTTCTCATTTCTTTTTAACCTGTCCTTTATACTGGCCCCATCCCTATGTATTATGATTTGCTCAAAGCTCTCCTGTCTGAAGGGGAAGAATAAAATCCAACATATAATAAAATCTTCCCTGGATGGGTGAGGTGGCTCACGTTTGTAACACTAGCACTCTGGGAGGCTGAGGCAGGAGGATGGTTTGAGTTCAGGAATTCAAGACCAGCCTGAGCAAGAGCAAGATCCTGTCTATACTAAAAATAGAAAAAACTAGCTGGGCATTGTGATGGGTACCTGAGGTCCCAGGTAATTGAGAGACTGAGGCAGGAGGATTCCTTGAACCCAGGAGTTTGAGGTTGCTGTGAGCTAGGCTGAGGCCACTACACTGTAGCATGGGTCAAAAGAGACCCTGTCTAAACAAATAAATAAACAAATCCTTCCCTCGACCACCATATTGGCTGTTCCTGCTGTCCTCCTAAGTGCTAATATTTTGCAGTCTTACATCTTTAATCTTCTTCCTATCTCACTCTACACAGAATGGGCAAACTTAGCCACTCTTATGAGCTTCAACTACCACCCAGGCCAGCAGCCAGCAAATCTTTTTTTTTTTGCAGTTTTTGGTCGGGGCTGGGTTTGAACCTGCCACCTCCAGCATATGGGGCCAGCACCCTACACCTTTGAGCCACAGGCGTCACCCAGCCAGCAAATCTTTATCTCTGGCTCTTCGGGTGCCAATCTCATGTTAAACTTGTATATCTACACCTTCAGACCTCAACATGTCCAAAATTGAACTGATCTTCACAAGTTTGTGTCCACTTTGGATTGTTCAAGGACTTGACACCATCTCCTCAGTCATCTATTGACCCCTATTTATCCCAACTGCTACTGTTTTAGTTCAGTATCTCTTCCTAATCTCTTTCCCAGCCTCCAGCCTTGTTCCCTTAAATCTAGTCTCAATGAGGTTAACTGATTTGCCCATATAATACCTTGCTTAAAACCCTTCAATGGTAAATACATAAAGAAACTTTAGGGTGGTGCCTGTCCCATATGTCGGAGGTAGCAGGTTCAAACCCAGCCCCGGGCCAAAAACCACAAAAAAAAAAAAAAGAAAGAAACTTTATACTGGTTGTCTCTGAGAACTGGGGGATCTAGGATAAAAGAAATATTTATCTTTTACTTTATACTATTTGAATTTATTCACCATCAGCATACGAAACTAAAGTTTCAGTGACTCCCAATGCCTCCGACACAAAGTCCTTCATAGTCTCTGCTGTTTACTTTTTGAGCTTCTCTCTCAAGTCACCACTTTATCCAGAATGCCCTTTTCCCATCTGCCTTAGAGTCTACTGATTTGTCTACTGACTTCTCCATAAAAAACATACCTCTTTCTTCTTTTTATCTACTTGGTGCTGTTCACAGATTCCATCATGACACGTGTATCTCATGTTGTATATGACAGTTAAATTGTTTAAATGTCTGTTTTCTTCCATTAGCCTGAGATTTAGATTCCCTGAGGGCACTTATCCACCTTTTGGATTTTTAGAGCCTAGTTTCTAAATCAAAATTTCCAGGGGCTAATACTTAGGCAAAAGTGTTTTGAAAAATGTTCCCCAAGAGATTCTATAACTCTATTCTCTATTAACAACTGCACTAAAATGTAAAATCCTTGAGACTGGGAATCATCATAACTAGCATCACGTAGGTGCTTGATAAATGTTTTACTAAAGTGAACCGAAATAGATAAGGCTGGAAGTTGAGGGAGAGGTTGGGGCTGGAGATTTGGAAGCATCAGGATGTAAGATGATGTGAGAGAAGGAAGTAAGCCAAAGATTTTTCTTTTTTTTTTTTTAAGAGACAGTCTCGGCTCAGCGCCTGTGGCTTA
This sequence comes from Galagoides demidoff, assembly GCA_963574575.1. NCBI lineage: Eukaryota > Metazoa > Chordata > Mammalia > Primates > Galagidae > Galagoides > Galagoides demidoff. The sequence goes on along the minus strand of CAUYQV010104730.1, from coordinate 11,124 downwards.
AGCGGCTAAGGTGCCAGCCACATACACCTGAGCTGGCGGGTTCGAATCCAGCCCAGGCCCGCCAAACAACGATGTTGGCTGCAACCAAAAAATAGCCAGGCGTTGTGGCGGGCGCCTGTGGTTCCAGCTACTTGGGAAGCAGAGGCAGGAGACTTACTTGAGCCCAGGAGTTGGAGGTTGCTGTGAGCTGTGATGCCATAGCACTCTACCCCGGGCGACAGCTTGAGGATTTGTCTCCAAAAAAAAAAAGAGACAGTCTCACTTTTTCACCCTTGGTAGACTGCGGTGGCATCACAGCTCACAGCAACCTCAAGTAGAATTTCTTGACCACCTTATCACTATAGAAGACTGCAGGGAAATCATTTATATGTGTTTTTTCTACCAAACTGTGAGTTCCTCAAGGAACAGGAACTCTGTCCTATTCATCTCTGTATGCCTGATGCTGAGCACAGTGCATGGTAGATGTTAGGAGCTCAATAACCTTTTATTGAGTTGTATCAGTGCCGCTGAAAATAGAGGGAGGTAAAATATTTCAGGGACACAAAGGAGGAAGTGACTAACTTGGCCTAGGAGGGCTGGATAAATCGATTTCCAGTTCATCTGGCAAGAACTTCCAAGTAGAGGGAACAACAGGAGCATAGGTACTGGGGAATGAAAGAGCACAGTGCAGACTTAACCTCTCCAGGTGGCTAGAAGTCAAGGGCATGAAATGTTAGATAAAGCAATTCCACTTGGTTGATTGGGGAAAAAAAAAATGTTACAGAGCTTTAGAAAATGAGGTCAACGGGGTCAGGGCCAGACTGTGAAAGGCCACGGACATCACCTATCCTTTTAAGCCTGACTACAGGTGGCCAAAGAGAAGTTTTAATATAAAATGGCCAGCTTGACTTTTTATACACGTACTAGGGGCAACATGAAAGGCAAACAAAAAAGTGAGATACTTAAGGAAAAGTGCTTAAGTAGCGGCTGCTGGTCCAGCCGACCAAACTCAGAAGAAAACGAAGACAGGGAGGGAGAAACCCATTCTGTAATAGCCCAAGATTCAAGTCACGCGGCCTTGTGAATGCCCGCCGCTGCCGACCGCCAAGCCACACGCCTGTGCCTTCGGGTCTGAACTGGGTGGGGAACGCTGAAGAAGAACCCCCAGGACCCGTCTGTTCTCCTTTTGGAGTTCCAAGCCCCTTCCTATCAGAGACCCATCCCGCGCGACGCCCAGGGTGTGCAGACCCGCGCAAGGACAAGGGAGCGTCCCGAATTCGCCCGGGACTGAGCGCCAGGGACTGCGGCGCCAGACTGAGGCTCAGGGTGGGGACCCGTCTTTGCCTCTTAGTAGGTGGCGGGAAAGGGGACTTGACGCCTCCCAAAAATGCCCCTGCGGCTTTTGAGGGGACACATTTTCTCTTAGAACCTTGTCGCCGCATATTCACTCACCCGCTTCCCGCGGGAGCCCCGGAGCCCGGCGGAGGAATCAGCCCTCAGACGCGGGGCCGCAGCCTTTCCCGCCACCGACAGTCCCCGCCTGCGCAGGGGGGGCGGGGCGAGTCGGCCTGGTCCACGTGACTCCGTGAGGGGGTGACAGTGGCGTTGGTGATGAAGTAAGGGAAAGGGAGAGAGTACGAGGACTGTTTTATCCAAGCAGATCCCCTATATTACCTAATAATCACAGCGCTATGGTTTCCAGCTGAATTATAATAGAATCAAAGTCCGATTAGAGGTGAATTTACAAACATTCTTCCCCTTTCTTCTAGTCAAGTGGACTATTCCAAGTCTTAAAAGGTTAGTTAGAAAAGTTAGGTTTTATTTGCGGGGAAGTGGGAGGGGTGGTCTTTGAGGGGAGGGTGTCTCTGTGGGTACTACAGGCCTAAGTTTAAAGCTTTCCGGAAGGCTCATAAAAGGAAGAGGTCAACAATAAATATTCATTGGTCAGCTGAGCGTCTCCTCCCGCCTCTGCTGAGATGGTTGTATTTTGTCAACAGCAAAAGAAGATAGGTCTCTAGCCCAGCGAGGCCCCTGTAGTCCCAGTTACCCGGGAAGCTGAGGCAGGAGGATCGCTTGAGCCCTGGAGTTCGAGGCTGCAGTGCACTACGATTGAGCTTGTGACTAGCCACTGCACTCCAGCCTGGGCAACATAGCGAGACCCCGTCTCTAGAGAAAGAGAAAAAAAAAAGAAGAAGATAGGGCTCAAATGGATAATTGTCTCCTGAATTATTAAGCATTTAAATAGAAGGCATCAATTTCTGGAGGATGAGGGAGACTTAGAAGAGATTTGCTTCATGATGAATGGACAGATGAGAGAGAAGTGACAAGACACACATCCAAGAAGAAAAGACTAAAACTAGTGATAGAAGTAGAAAGATGCCATTTGAAGAGAGTTTTGACTTGCTCTAAATAAAAATTCTGAGGGTCAAATTCTCTCCCTCCCTATCCCCCCACTCCCAGCTGCATTTGCACCGGGCACCAAATGTCCTGTTTTGGCCTTTAGGGAGCAATTCTCAAGCTTAAATGCCACCTGCCAGGAAGCCACACCAAGGGGTGTCAGGCAAACCAGATAAACTGCTTAATTTTTCTAGATTCTAGACTCACTGCCCATCCCTTATTTAAGTTGGGAGCTCCCTGGCCCAGGGCCACCAAAGAGATCCATTATGCCAGAATGAACACACAACCCAGCCAGTGGATATAGACAGGTTTATGTGGCTTTACAGAACAACTCAAATCCTAGTGTTCACTTTTCTCAGAGCTACTTCCCCACCCGAGTCCCTGGGGCAAGCATCCCTGAGATAAGAAAGCTAAATGTTCCCCTTCCCTAAAACTTTTTGGTACACTGGCATCCTGAACTGGGCTAATAGCTCCATTTCCTCTGTCACCTACCTCCATGAAGTCCCTTCTCCAACCCTTGGAATGCCTCGTCTCCTTCATGTCTCTGCTTCATGTGAGAAGTGATCCCCCACTTCCCTTTTCCTTCAGAAATCAAAACCTATACACATGACTGGCAACAGATTAGAGGCCAGAAACCTAAGGTTTGGGTTCCTTGTGCTCACCACACTGAGTTGAGGATGGCAGGTATAGAATGACACCTCTTTTCCTTTCCTAGCTCTCAGACACAGCCACACTCACTCACATTCATATGCACAATCAGCCACACACGGCGAAAGGAAGTGGGATGGGGAGGAAGGGAAGTTTGCACCAACCAGCTCGTGAATGCAACTTGAAAGATTTCACACAGCAAAAGGGAAGAAAAAAAAAACACGCACATAAGTTAAAAAATAAAGAAGTACATGCCCCTCCCCACAGTCTCTTTCTTCATCCAGAAGGCTAGATCAGCCCTTCCAGGTAAACCCAGAAGCTTTCTACTCCCTCTCTCCAGCTGCAGCTTTTACAGGGCCTGGGTCTTCAGTTCAACAGGTTCTCCTGTGACCTCTGGTTGTCCATTAGGGTCACTGGGTCTGGCACCCTTGAGGATAGACAGTCTCTCAGAAACACTCTTGAGCCGAGGGAAGAGGAGAAAGTCGTAGAGGAGGCTACCCAGACCCCCTCCAATGATTGGTCCCACCCAGTACACCTGTAAGAAAAGAAAAGGAATATTCAGGTTTGGAAAGGGGACAGAGCAGCAAGGCTTCTCTTTTCTAACCCCTTCAGTGGAAAACATGACATCCTACACTTGACACATCACTCGGGCATTATCTAAGTAGAAATCATTGTGGGTTTTTTTGGTTTTTTGTTTGTTTGTTTTTAATTCTGAGACAGTCTCATTCTGTTCCTCAGCCTAGAGTGCCCTGGCATCATCATTGCTCACAGCAACCTTACTCTTTTGGGCTCAAGCAATCCTTTTGCCTCAGCTTCCCCAGTAGCTAGGACTACAGGCTCCCACCAGGACAAATGGCAAGTTTTTTTTTTTATTTTTAGTAGAAACAAGGTCTTGCTCTTGCTCTGGCTGGTCTTCAACTTCTGAGCTCAAGCAATCCACCCATTTCAGCCTCCCAGAGTGCTAGGAGTCTAGGCATAATAAGCCACTGTGCCTTGCTTTGTTAAGTTTTAAAACTCTAATAGACTATTCTACTACCTGTACCTGAACCCTCCCTCCCCTCAGAGGCAGGGTCACTCTTTTGCCTAGACTCAAGTGCAGTGGCATGATCATAGCTCATTGCTGCAACCTCAAACTCCTGGGCTCAAGTGATCCTCCTGCCTTTGCCTTCTGAGTAGCTGTGACTACCGGAACATGCCACCACACCTGGCTAATTTTAAATTTTTTCTGTAGAGATGGGGTCCCACTATGTTGCCCAGGCTGGTCTTAAACTCCTGGCCTCAAGTGATCCTATCACCTTGTCCTCCCAAGGTACTGGGACTATAGGTGTGAGAGACCATATGCAGCCTCTTTTCTAATTTATTAAATTATTCCTTTATCCCATGCTTTCTTTTTTTCTTTTTCTTTCTTTTTTTTTTTTTTTTTTGAGACAGAGCCTCAAGCTGTCCCCCTGGGTAGAGTGCCATGGCTTCACTGCTCACAGCAACTTCCAACTCCTGGGCTCAAGCGAGTCTCCTGCTTCAGCCTCCCAAGTAGCTGGGACCACAGGTGCCCGCCACAACACCCAGCTATTTTTTAGTTGCAGCCATTATTGTTGTTTGGCGGGCCCGGGCTGGATTTGAACCCGCTACCTTAGGTGTATGTGGCTGGCACCTTAGCCGCTTGAGCCTCAGGAGGCGAGCTCCCATGCCTTCTTAATACATGTATTTTCTTTCTTTCTTATTTTTTATTGAGACAAAGTCTCACTTTTTCACCCTCAGTAGAGCACAATGGTGTCATAGCTCATAGCAACCTCAAACACTTGGGTTCAAGCGATTCTCTTGTCTCAGCTTCCCTAGTAGCTGGGACTACAGGAGCCTGCCACAATGCCTGGCTATTTTTTGTTTGTTTCTTTGTTTGTTTGTTTTGTTTAGCAGGCCTGGGCTGGGTTCAAACCCACTAGTCCTGGAGCATTAGTACATGTATTTTCTATTTGTTGTTGTCAATTTGCAATAGTTTATATATTGGTTTCAAAAAAAAATTTTTTTTTTTTGGACAAAATCTCACTTTGTTGCCCTTGGAAGAGTGCCATAGCGTCACAGCTCACAGCAACCTCAAACTCTTGGGCTCAGGTGATCCTCTTGCTTCAGTTTTTCTACTTTTAGTAGAGATGGTAGTCTTGCTTTCTGCTCAGGCTGGTCTCGAATCCGTGAGGTCACAAAATCCACCCACCTCAGCCTCCCAGAGTGCTAGGATTATAGGCATGAGCTACAGCACCTGGCCGCAACCTTAAACTCTTGGGCTTAAGCAATTCTCTTGCCTCAGCCTCCTAAGCAGCTGGGACTACAGGTGCCCACGACAACACCCAGCTATTTTTTAGAGACAAAGGTCTCACTCTGACTCAGGCTGGTCTCAAACTCCTGAGCTCAAGCAATCCACCCCTTAGCTTCCCAGAATGCTAGGAGTACGGGTGTGAGCCACCGCGCCTGGCCTCGTCGCGTAGTAAACATTTTTTTGGCCTTGTCTTTTTCTGTCGAGACAGAGTTCTACCCTATGCCCTGAGCAGAGTGCAATGGCATCGTAGTTCACTGCAACCTCAGACTCCGGCTGTGGGCATCCTGCTGCCTCTGCCTTCCAAGAAGCCACTGGGATTACAGGCACTCACTGTGGCGTCTGGCTGGATTTTTCCATTTTTTTCATGGGTCAGGTCTCACTCTCACTCAGACAAGCCCCAAACTCCTGAGCTCAAGCAATCCTCCCGCCTCAGCCTCCCACAATGCTAGGATTATAGGCGTGAGCCACCACACCTGGTGTATTAAAAATTTTTAAGTATACAGTGTGGTACTGTGAAGTATAGTCACACTGTTGTGCAACCCGTATCTAGAACTTTTCATCCTGCACAACTGAAACTCTAAAAACTGCCTATGCAGCCACTGCTATCTCAGGCCCTGGTAATCACCCTTCTGCTTTATTTCTTCCAGTTTGAGTATTCTAAATATTTTATATTAAATTCAGTCATATTGTGTTTGTCTTTCGTGACTGACTTATTTCACTTAGTATAATGTCTTCTAGGTTCATTCATGTGTCAGAATTTTCTTCCTTTTTAAGGGTGAATAACATTCCATTTATGTATATAGCATGCTTTGTTTATCCATCCACCCATTGAGGGAAACTTGGGTTGCTTTCACTTCTTGGCTATTGTGAACAACACTGCTGTGAAAGTGGGTGTACAGCTTGGAGATTTAAAAAATTATCTTCATGTTTAGCTTACATGTGCTCAAAACAACATAAATATAACCAATATTTATTGAGAACTTGTTCCATACCAGATTCTGTGCTAAATGTTTCACACATACAACTTTCACACATTTCTCATACTGGTAATACCTCATTCTGTAGTTAAAGAAACTGAGGTGCACAATGATTGCGTTCTTTGCCCACATCACACACAAGACTAGGAAAGTGCTAGAAATGGGACAGGGTCCAGCTCCATTAATACATCCTGATCTCTGTAAGCAGAAGCTTTTGTCTTTATGTATTATATTTGTTTATCCTTAAAGCTCCTAGTTTTGGCATCCACTGGATCCTCAGTAAAAATCCCTGACTAACCAGAGAAGGAACAATACGAGCAATATTTCTAGCAAAATAATGATTCTGGCTCACACAGGCATGCCGAACTCTCTGACAGCCCCTTAGCTGAGTGCCAGTAGAGTGCTCAGATGGAAAGCAGGGACCCAAACTGGAACCTCCAGTCCACACCCATCCAGAAGGGCTCCAGGATCTTGCCCCTCTCCCCTCACTCACCCAGTGGTTGGTGAAGTTCCGGGTGAGAATGGCAGGAGCAAAGGAGCGGGCAGGATTCATGCCTGCACCAGTATAATACATCTGCAAAAGACACAGTTATAACTGAAACAACACCCAGCTCCACCCCAGCTTCTCTCCCCACAGCCCACATTGCCTGAGAGTTGGCATCTTGTCTCCAGCCAGCAACAAATGGGCAAACACCATTTGCATGACCTTCCAGGGTCCCACCTGGGGACAGACAATGGAGCCACAGGCAAAGCCCACCTGTGTCCATGATGCATGCATTTCTTGGGGACAAGGACTAGATAGAGAGATCACATGAGAGGGACAGGATTGGGTTGATTCCTCTCTGCCAATACAGAATGTAGCAGATAATATTCATGTTTGACAGTGGGGTGGGCAGGAAGGATCCTTACAAGTCAGGAAACCCTGGAATCCTGGAATGATAAGTTGCTTCTCTCTTCTGCTTACCCCAAAGAGGTGCCCCAGGGTAAGGGAGAAGCCAACAGCCAGCGCCACGGAGCCCAGTCGGCCATTCCGCCTCTCGTCATATGTGGCAAAGATGCAGAGCACGAACTGGAGCGTCAGGAAGATCTCTACCATGGTGGCCTGGCCCACACTCACCCCAGGGTGTAACTGGACAAAGGAAGAAAAAAGCAGCAGCTCATTAGGGCTGCCACAGTGTTACCTCCTCAAAGCTTCCCAGGCAGGGATCCCCTTATGGCCTCAATTCCCTGGAGAGGAAGGATAATACAACCTCCTTCATAGTAACTGTATTTGCATCTTAATTTCTACTAATAATACTCTTTCATGGTGGAAATGATTGCACCCACTTATATGGATGAGGAAACTAGGCTCTGTAAGGTAAAGGACATTTTCTCCTCTTTTGTTTTCTTTTCACAGGTTCAAGACCAGCCTAAGCCAGAGTGAGACCTCATCTCTAAAAATAGCCAGGTTGTGGGCTCGGCACCTGTGGCTCAGTCAGCTAAGGCGCCAGCCACATACACCTAAGGTGGCAGGTTCGAATCCAGCCCGGACCCACCAAACAACAATGATGGCTGCAAAAATAGCTGGGCCTCGTGGAGGGCGCCTGTGGTCCCAGCTAGTTGGAAGGCTGAGGCAGGAGACTCGCTTGAGCCCAGGAGTTGGAGGTTGCTATGAGCTGTGATGCCATAGCACTCTACCCAGGGGGATAGCTTGAGGCTCTGTCTCAAAAAAAAAAAAAAAATAGCCAGGTTGTGGCTGGCGCCTATAGTCCCAGCTACTTTGGGAGGCTGAGGCAGGAGAATTGCTTAAGCCCAAGAATTTGAAGTTGCTGTGAGCTATGATGCCATGGCACTCTACTGAGGGCAACAAAGTGAGACTCTCTCAAAAACAAACAAACAAAAACAAGTTCCATAGAGAAACAGTCTCACAGCTCGAGGCCTATGGCTCAAAGGGCTAAGACACCAGCCACATACACCTGAGCTGGTGGGTTTGAATCTAGCCTGGGCCCGCCAAACAACAGTGATGGCTGCAACCAAAAAATAATCGGGCGTTGTGGCAGCTGCCTGTAGTCCCAGCTACTTGGGAGGCGGAGGCAGGAGACTTGCTTGAGCCCAGGAATTGGAGGTTGCTGTGAGCTGTGACACCATAGCACTCTACCCAGAGCAACAGCTTGAGGTTCTGTCTCAAAAAAAAAAAAAAAAAAAAAACAGTCTCACACTGTCACCCCGGCTAGAGTGCTGTGGCATCAGCCTAGCTCACAGCAACCTCAAACTCCTGGGTTCGAGCAATCCTCCTGCTTCAGCCTACTGAGTAGCTGGGACTAAAAGTACCTGATACAAAGTCCAGCTAATTTTTTCTATTTCAAAGTAGAGACAGGGTCTCACTCTGTTTAGGCTGGTCTTGAACTCCTGAGCTCAAGGAATCCTCCCCCCTCGGCCTCCCAGGATGCTAGGATTACATTAGGATTACAGGCGTGAGCCATCGTTCCCAGCCAGGAAGTTTTCTCAAGAACCTGAAAGGAATTGGAAGGAATGCTGAAAACCAAATTCAGGTTTCTTGATTCTCAATCCAGGGCCCTGTGCCTTTCTTAGACCTGCAAACCACCTATCAATCCTCCCCACCCTAACACACACACACATTATCCCAAAGCCCAGGGGAGCTGATTCACCTACGCCAGGCAGGGAGTCAGAGCCACAGAGTGCCCCAGCCCCTCTCAGCTGACCATTACCGTGTTGAGTGCTAGGTTTCCTCGGACGGCAGGCGGGGTAACACTATACAGCACAGCGGCCCCCGCCACGGCTCCCAGGAGCTGGGCTGCCATATAGCAGAAGGCACGGAGCAGGGACATCTGGGAGCCCACAAGGAAGGCAAAAGTGACTGCAGGATTGACGTGGGCTCCACTGATGTGGCCCACAGCCTGCACCAGTGTAGCCAAGGCCAGGCCAAAGGCCAGAGCCACCTGCAGGACATGTAGTGGTCCAGGAGCCCAACGCAGTGAGGACCCCAGTCCAAAGAAGACATAGAAGAGGGTGGCAAAGAATTCAGCAAATATGGCCCTCCAGAAGGAGGCTGACCGCAGTTCCCACATGGCAGGGGGGATGGGCACAGTGCCTGGGTCCCTGCTACCCCCCTGGCCTAGTCTGGGTGGACAGTCCCCTTTATAGAGGACTCTTAATCCCTGGGAGGGGCAGGCTGGGGTAACTGGCCCAGCCTCTTAACCCATTCATAGCTGTGGAGGGCTGGACCCAGTCCCGTACATCTGACAAAGCTTCTGGATTTTCCCTTCTCTCCTCAACTGGTAGATGAGTTGAAGGAGCCGTGGGGGTGATAGTGGGACTGATCAGAGCTGGAGAGACTCTGAAAGGGAAGGACAAAGAGCAGTGGGACCAGAAGAGTTGGCCCTTCTATTTGTGTCAAAGTTCAGGTTCATAGACCTGATTGACATCTATGTTTGAACATTCCTCAACTCTCTTTGGAGGGTTCATCAAGCTGAGCTCACTCGGTGAGGTAAGGGGCTGAGCTACTGGGGACCTCAGGCTTTTTGGAGTCTCCCAGGGGTACGGGTGGGGGGTGGGGTAAGGAATGGGGTTCAGCAGGAAAGTTGGATAACTGAAGAAAATTCTTTAGTTCCCCAGGATTAGATAGCCTTCTCCCATTGGCTGAATTGAGCTGGAATCTGTGGACCCTGCAGCTCTGGGATAGAATAGTTCTGCTGCGTAGGGCTTTCTCCAGCCCGGGTTCCCTTCCCCCAACCCATGACAGCACCTCTTTTTCAAACCCTCAGCCTGGCCTTTTAAACTACAGAGACTGACAGAGAGAAGATGCTGTCTTCCGTGCATAGACTGGGAGCGGGGTGGGGGGCTAGGGAAGGGAAAAGGGATGAGTAACTAAACCTCAGAGTCAGGTTGTATTTCATCTTTCTGAAGTCACAAAGTCATACCAGGAAGTAGTAAGAAGAAAGAAATTGAACTATAGCTGAGAAACAATGGGAAGATCTAATGCCCTCTAATCTAACTATAATCAGGACGCTAGAGCCCTAAACCTTGAAAATGAGGGAAAGATTAAGGGCCTTTCCCACATCCTACCCAGGGATCCTGCCATTGGCAGGAACAGTTGCCGAGAACAGGTCAGAGGACACCTCAGGGGATTAGAACTTCTGATTTAATGGAAGAGAAACAGTCCATCAGAGGTCTTTGGAATATTTTATGTTCTAGAAGCACCACTAATCTCCAGATTTCAGGCTTTGTAACCCTGGATGCATCTCAGCCAGTGATGCTCCCAGTTCTCAGTCACCACTGCTGGCCCCAGAGATTGTGCAGGGTTCGCGCTGCCTCAGAAAATGTCCCCTAAACAGGTGAGGGAATGGGCAGCACATAATGATGTTAAGAACAGAGACTTTGGGGCGGTGCCTGTGGCTCAGTGGGTAGGGCGCCAGCCCCATATACTGAGGGTGACGGGTTCAAACCCAGCCCTGGCCAAACTACAACAAAAAAATAGCTGGGCATTGTGGCAGGCGCCTATAGTCCCAGCTACTTGGGAGGCTGAGGCAAGAGAATAGCCTAAGCCCAGGAGTTGGAGGTTGCTGTGAACTGTGTGACACCATGGCACTCTACCAAGGGTGGTAAAATAAGACTCTGTCTCTACAATAAAAAAAAAAAAAAAAAAAAAAAAAAAAAATGTACGGGGGGGTGTGGCAATCTAAAAGCCCAATCCCCTGTGTTGGTGGTTGTGGTTTTATGTGGTTCACCCTGTGAAAATTCCAAGGTTGTTAAAATAATTATCTTTGTCAACAATAAAAAAAAAAAAAAAAAAAAAAAAAAAAAAGAACTGGG
>CAUYQV010104727.1:0-11490 GCA_963574575.1 Galagoides demidoff | reverse complement strand
CTCAAGCTATCCCCCTGGGTAGAGTGCCATGGCATCACAGCTCATAGCAACCTCCAACTCCTGGGCTCAAGCGAGTCTCCTGCCTCCGCCTCCCAAGTAGCTGGGACCACAGGTGCCCACCACAACACCCGGCCATTTTTTGATTGCAGCCATCATTGTTGTTTGGTGGGCCCGGGCTGGGGATTCGAACCCGCCACCTTAGGTGTACGTGGCTGGCGCCTTAGCTGATTGAGCCACAGGTGCCGAGCCGAGACTCTATCTCTTAAAAAAAAAAAAAATTAAGCTGGGTAGGCTAGTTTATGCCTGTAATTCTAGCACTCTGGGAGGCTGAGGCTGGTGGATTGCCTGAGCTCACAGTTTTGAGACCAGCCTGAGCCTGAGTGAGACCTCGTCTCTAAAAATAGTTGGGACTTTGGTGGCCGCCTATAGTCCCAGCTACCTGGGAGACATAGACAAGAGGATTGCTTGAGCCCAGGAATCAGAGGTTGCTGTGAGCTAAGATGCCACAGTACTCTACCAAGGGTGACAAAGCAAGACCGTCTCCGAGAAAAAAAAATTAGTGAATGTGGTGATACATGTCAGTAGTCCCAGCAACCGGGAAACTGAAGCAAGGAGGATCGATTGAGTCCAGGAGTTCAAGGTTACAGTGAGCTATGATCAGGCCACTGTATACTAGCCTAGGCCAGAGAACCTATCTCAAACAAAACAAAAAAGGCACACAAATACTAAGAAACTTAATTTCCTCATGTCTAAAAAAGATCACTAGTACTGTGGGAGGCCACAGTGGGAGGACTGCGTAAGGTCAGAAGTCTGAAGCTGGTGGTGGTGGTTTATGCTTGTAATCTTAGCACTCTGGGAGGCAAGGTGCATGGATTGCTTGAGCTCAATAGTTCAAAACAAGCCTGAGCAAAAGCTAGACCCTGTGTCTACTAAAAACAGAAAAATTAGCTAGACATAGTGGCACATGCCTGTTGTCCCAGCTACTCGGGTGGCTGAGGTAAGCGGATTGCTTGAATCCAGGAGTTTGAGGTTGCTGTGAGCTATGATGATGCCACAGCATTCTACCCAGGGCAACAGAATGAGATTCTGTGTCAAACAAAAACAAAAGCAAAAGCAAAAACAGTCCAGGAGCCTGAGCAGAGTGGGACCCAGTCTTCACTAATAATAGAAAAGAAATAGTTGGGTGTGGTGGCCAGTGCCTGTAGACCTAGCTCCTTGGAAGGCTGAGGCAGGAGGATGGCTTGAGCCAGAAACTTGAGGTTGCTGTGTGCTAATGGACACCATGACACTCTAGCCTGGGTGACAGAGCAAGACTCTGTCTCAAAAAAGATAGAAAATAGGCTCAGCACCTGTGGCTCAAGTGGCTTAGGCACCAGCGACATACACCTAATTTGGCGGGTTCGAATCCAGCCCAGGCCCTGCCAAAACAACAATGACAGCTGCAACCAAAAAATAGCCGGGTATTCTGGTGGGCGCCTGTGGTCCCAGGTACTTGGGAGGCTGAGGCAGGAGTCTCGCTTGAGCCTAGGAGTTGGAGGTTGCTGTGAGCTGTGATGCCACAGCACTCTACCCAGGGGGATAGCTTAAGGCTCTGTCTCAAAAAAAAAAAAGATAAATAACAAAATGAAAAGGGAGATCAATTAATTGCTCTGTGTGAGTCATTGTCATGTCCATTCCTTTGTCTATTCAACTGTTATTTAGGGAGCATAATGTGCCAGATGTTGTGCTGGGTGCTGGAGATAGACCAGTGAACAATAAGGAACCAACCTCTGCCCTCAGCTTGCTGTGAGAATAAATGAAATAATGTCTGATAAATCGCCGTCAAGAATACTCACTATTTTTCTCTTTCTTATCTCCCAATAAGATTGCTATCTTAACTAGAGGTATCTGTGGTTCACCCCATTAGAAAACTTGGGTTTTGTTTTAACTTCTTTTACTTTTCTTTGCATCTTTGAGCAAGTGACTTACACTCCCCAGATGATTCCTTATTCATATTCAGCTCAGGGTCTATAATTGCTTTACCTACCACAGATTTTTCTTTTTTTTTTTTTTTGAGACAGAGCCTCAAGCTGTCCCCCTGGGTAGAGTGCTGTGGCATCACAGCTCACAGCAACCTCCAACTCCTGGGCTTAAGCGAGTCTCCTGCCTCCACCTCCCAAGTAGCTGGGACCACAGGCGCCCACCAGAACGCCCGGCTATTTTTTGATTGCAGCCATCATTGTTGTTTGGCGGGCTCGGGCTGGATTCGAACCAGCCACCTTAAGTGTATGTGGCTGGCGCCAAGCCCCTACCACAGTTTTTTGTTTTGTTTTTTTTTTAGAGTCTCACTTTGTTGCCCTGGGTAGAGTGCACTGGCATCACAGCTCACAGCAACCTCCAGCTCTTGGGCTTAGGCGATTCTCTGGCCTCAGCCTCCCGAGGAGCTGGGATTACAGGCACCCGCCACAATTCCTGGCTCCTTGCCCCAGTTTTAGATCTATCATAGTCTATCATAGTTTTAACTGTGAAAGAAGGGATACATTTCTGGGGAAGAAGACTTCACTATAAAGAAGAAATACTACTCTACCAACTTGCCAAAGAAAAAGAGAAGAAATAGTAGCAGAAACAGCTGAGAACTAGATATGCTTAATTTCCTTTCGTACGTAACCCTTCCATTCTCCTCCAACCCCTCCTTTCGTATTTTACTTCCCCGCAGTAAATGGCTGCGGTCTCTTTAAGTGCCCGCCTCCGAAGTAACGTAGGTGGTGGGGCAAGGAACGCGTTTCGTCCCGGGGTTGAGCGTTAAGTGATTTGTCCCTTTCGGGCTCCCGTCCTGTTGGTCCGCCATATTGTCTGCTGAAGCTGTCGCTGGACCTGCTGCCGCTGCCGCCGCCAAGTCTGAGCGAGCGGAGCCGCGATGGGTGAGTAAGGAAACCAGGCAATTGAGTACTGGGGCTCAGGCAGTCTCAGAGCTTAGTGCTTGGGTGAGAGCCTGTCCCTGGCCTGCGGAAAATGTTTGAATTCCCTGTAGATTGGATCTGAGACGAGAAGACAGGCCGGGAGTACCCCCTCAGGCCAGTTTGGGGCCGGGCTAGGGCCCGCGCGGGGAGCAGTCCTTAAGGGGCTGGTTCGGGGGACAGCTTGGCACGCCTGAAGTCCCCCCACGTGATGGCTTCAGGCAGGAGCCCACATGTTCCCTGGGGTTAGCAAGGGGCCTACTTTGCCCTACTCCCAGACTGGGCTGGGGGACGAGCTCCCAGCGGCAGGCCTGGGCGACGCTAAGGTAGCCTTCTCCTGGCTTGTGTTTGGCCGACGCGCGTGTTGACTAGATTCAGTGGCTTCTGCGAACTCGGGGAAGTCCTACATATGTTTCAAGGTAGAGTCCTCGGTTGAGGGGAGGCTAAGCCAACCACCTTCAGGCTGGTAACCAGGGGCAGCCAGGCCGAGAACAGCCGGGGCCCCTGAAGGCTGGGAGAACAGCCGGACCAAAATAGTGTGTTTAGGCTGGGCTCAAAATGACAATCTTCGTAGTGGTTAATACCGAGACCAAGACTTTTACGTCATATATAGGTTAGGGACTTCAGGTTTCTGGTCTGGCCTTGGCTGAGAGAAAAGAGGGACCTGTTGATCTTTCTGAGGGCACTCCGGCTGTCATGGCCTATGCCAAGAGAGAATACAATGGCGAAAAGTCTCTGAACTTAAAGAACCAGCAGTGGTAGATCCTTTTCAGCAATTAAAAACTGTTAAATTTGCTAAGCTCTTATGTGCAGACATTGTTTGAGTTGTTTTGCATGGCTTGTTTTACTTAATTTATATAGTTTAAAGAGGTAGATGCTACCGTTCTGTTTTACAGAGAAAGAAACTGAGGCTTAGAGAAGTAAAATTACTTACCCAAGGTCACACAGTTAGTGGCTTCTCTAGAGCCCTAGTTTGTAACTGCTGTTCTTTAATGACCTGGCCCTCTAGTGGTTCAGCTGGAAGAAAGGGAAAGGAAGCCTTTAATCCATGTAAAGGTGTTTTTGGTGCATAGGCCCACTTTGCAATCTTCAGTCTGTATGAAACTGAAAAAATCTGGAGTAAATTGCTAACCTCAACTATTGTGTTTGGGGAAGCTAAATGAGATTCTGGAATTGAATTTTGTAAGATCTCTGATCTTGAGGAAACAAATTAATACTTGAGCTGCAATGCAATGACTTCAGGACCAAATTTGGTATTACAATCAGTCCTGCCACCTTCTAGCTCTCATTCAGAGAAGTCACTTAAATGTCAGATGAAACAATACATGTGGATAATCTCTGGCACAGTCCATAATAAATGTTTTGTTTTTTTTTTCCTTTCTGAGCCTGTCTTTTCTCGTCTCTAGAAGGGAAGGGAGGGGCAATGTTATCAAAATATATGGGAACAAATAAGGGCCCTGTAATTATCAGAAGAGATTCTTTTCCACTTTCAATAATGTTAGTTTATTTCCCTTAGGTCTCTGGTTTCCAGAATCCTTTGTTGAGTGATAAGACTTATAGGCCTTTCTTGGTAGCTGAAGTTTTCTGTATCTGGAGCGCTGTAGGGATGATGCTTGCAGCTCTGGAGGTTTCATTATTCCTTTTTTTTTGGAGACAGATTCTCACTTTGTCACCCTCAGTAGAGTGCGGTGGCATCATAGCTCACAGCAACCTCAAACTCCTGGGCTTAAGCGATCCTCTTGCCTCAGCCACCCCAATAGCTGGGCCTACAGGCGCCCAGCACAACGCTCAGGGTCTCGTTCTTGCTCAGGCTGGTCTCAAACCTGTGAGCTCAGGGCAATCCTCCTGCCTCAGCCTCCCAGAGTGCTAGGATGGTAGGTATAAGCCACCTTGCTCAAGCCTTTGCTTTATTCTGACCCTCCCTAACAGAGACTACAAACTCACAAGTCTTGGCTAACACCAGTTGTCTTATCACCACTCCTACTGACTTACTGCAAATCTGGCCACCCCTCCCTGGCCCCAAGGTGTAGGTCTTAATGTAAACTCTTAAATCAATCCTTGTAATTCTGTCTTCCTACTAGACAATGATTAAGTTAGGCAAGGGCATATGATGCAGTTCTAGCTAACTGATATGAAAGGAAGCCTGGGGATTTCTGGAGGTCTTATATATTTAAAAGAGATTTGCCAGCTTTTATTTTATTCTTATTTTCTACCAGATAGTTTTTTTTTTTTTTTTGAGAGAGTCTCACTATGTTGCTCGAGGTAGGGTGCCGTGGCGTCACAGCTTGCAACAACCTCTAACTCTTGGGCTTAAGCAATTCTCTTGCCTCAGCCTCCCAAGTAGCTGAGACTACAGGCCCCCACCACAATGCCTGGCTATTTTTTCTCTTTTTTAGACAGGCCTCAAGCTGTCACCCTGGTTAGAGTGCCATGGCATCACAGCTCACAGCAATCTCCAACTCCTGGGCTTAAGTGATTCTTTTGCGTCAGCCTCCCAAGTAGCTGGGACAACAGGCACCCACCACAACACCCAGCCATCTTTTGGTTGTAGTTGTCATTGTTTGGCAGGCCCGGGCTGGATTTGAACCCACCAACTCTGGTGTATGTGGCTGGTGCCTTAGCCACTTGAGCTATTGGCGCCAAGCCAACATCTGGCTATTTTTTGTAGTTTAGCAGGCCCGGGCCCAGTTTGAACCTGCCAGCCCTGGTGTATGCAGCTGAGCTATGAGTGCTGAGGCACTGCCAGTTAGTATTTTAACCCAGGTTTTACCAAAGTGTGTGAGCCTCAAAAAAAAAAAAAAAAGAGAGAGAGAGAGCAATAATACTAGCCAGCACTTATATAGAACTTGTAGTCTTCTAAGTACAGGCATACCTTAGAGATAATGCAGGCTTGGTTCTAGACCCTTGCAATAAAGTGAGTTACATAAATTTGTTAGTTTTCCAGTGCATATAAAAGTTGTGTTTATACTACACTGTAGTATATTAAGTATGCAGTAAATAGCATTATGTCTAAAAGAATGTGCATAGCTTAATTAAAAAAAATTTGATTGCTAAAAATTGGCAGTTTAGCAAGTCATAATCTTTTTGCTCATAAAGGGTCTTGCCTCAGTGTTGATGGCTGTTGACTGATTGGGTGGTGGTTGCTCGAGATTAGGGAAGCTGTGGCATTTTCATCAAATGAGACAACAATGAGATTTGCCTCATCAACTAATTCTTTCATGAAAGATTTCTCTGTTGAACACTGTGCAAGTTTGGTCATGATCATATCCTCAGGGTCTACTTTTTTTTTTCACTTTATCACCTTTGGTAGAGTGCTATGGCATCACAGCTCACAGCAACCTCCAACTCCTAGGCTTAGGTGATTCTCTTGCCTCAGCCTCCTGAGTAGCTGGGACTACAGGCGCCCACCACAACGCCTGGCTATTTTTTTGTTGCAATTTGGCTGAGGCCCAGTTTGAACCTGCCACCCTCAGTATATGGGGCCGGCACCCTACTCACTGAGCCACAGGCACCGCCCTCAGGGTCTTCTTTTAATTCTAATTCTCTTGCTATTTTTTCCTCTGCTGAAGTCTTGAACCCCTCAAAGTCATCCATGAAGGTTGGGATCAACTTCCAAACTCCTGTTCATTTTGATATTTTAAGAAAGTTTTTTTTTTTTTTGGAGACAGAGCCTCAAGCTGTCCCCCTGGGTAGAGTGCTATGGCTTCACTGCTCATGGCAACCTCCAACTCCTGGGCTCAAGTGAGTCTCCTGCCTCTGCCTCCCAAGTAGCTGGGACCACAGGCGCCCACCACAACGCCTGGCTATTTTTTGGTTGCAGCCATTATTGTTGTTTGGTGGGTCTGGGCTGGATTCGAACCTGCCACCTTAGGTGTATGTGGCTGGCGCCTTAGCCGCTTGAGCCACAGGCGCCGAGCCTAAGAAAGTTCTTAATGGCATTTAGAAAGGTGAATCTTTTCCAGAAGGTTTGCAATTTATTTTGCCCAGATCTATCTGAGGAACCGCTGCCTAAGAGTGTCTATAGCCTTATGGAATGCGTTTGTCAAATAATAAGGCTTGAAAGTTGAAATACTCCTTGATCCATGGGCTGTAGAATAGATATTGAGTTAGCAAGTTTGAGAACAACATTAATCTCATTGTTCATCTCCATCAGAGCTCTTAGATGACTAGGTACATTGTCAATGAGCAGTATTATTTTGAAAAGAATCTTTTTTCCTGAGTAGTAGATCTCAAAAATGGGTTCAAAATATTCAGTAAGCTATTCTAAAAACAGATTTGCCATCATCCAGACTCTGTTCCATTTATAGAGCACAGAGAGATTTAGCATAATTCTTCAGGGCCCTAGGATTTTCAGAATAGTACATGGGCACTTCAATTTAAAGTCAGAAGCTACATTAGCACTATCCTTTGAAGCCAGACATTCACTTTTTTCTAGCTATGATAGACCTAGATGGCATCTTCCAATAGATGAGTATTTCATCAACTTGAAAATTTGTTAGTGTAGCCACTCTTTGGTTTTTTGGGGTTTTTTTTTTTTTTTTGAGTCTCAACTTTTTCGCCATTGGTGGACTGCCCTGGTATTACAGCTCACAGCAACCTCAAACTCTTTATTTAAACTCTTGGCTCAAGTGATCCTCTTGCCTCAGTCTTCCAAGTAGCTAGGACTATAGGTGCCCACCACAATGCCCAGCATCTTTTTTTTTTTTTGAGACAAGGTCTTACTCTTCCTCAGGCTGGGCTCAGGCAATCCACCTACCTTGGCCTCCCAGAGTTCAAGGATTACAGGCATGCACAAGCCACCACAAAGGGCTAATTTAGCCACTTTCATCAGTTAGCTAGATGCTGCTGGTTCACCTTGCACTTTGATATTATACAGATGGCTTCCTTTCCTAAATTTTATGAACAAACCACTACTAGCTTCATATTTATCTTCTGCAACTTCTCACTTCTCTCAGCTTTCAAAGAATTAAAGAAGGCCAGGCGAGATGGCTCATGCCTATAATTCTAGTATTCTGGGAGGCCTAAAACCTAGGTGGGTGGACTGCCTGACCTCAGTTTGAGACCAGCCTGAGCAAGAGTGAGATTCCCTCTTTAAAAATAGCCAGGCATTATAGAAAGTGCCTGTAGTCCCAGCTTCTGGGGAGGCTGAGACAAGAGGATCACTTGAGCCCAAGAGTTTGAGGTTACTGTGAGCCAAGACTCTGCAGCATTCTGCCAAGGGTGACAAAGTAAGACTCAGTCTCTACCAAAAAATAAAAATAAAAGACTTGAAGATAGTAAGAACCTTGCTATGGATTAGGCTTTGGTTTAAGGGACTTTCATGGTTGGTTTGGCCTTCTATTCAGACCACTAAACCTTTCTCCATTTCAACAATAAGGCTGTTTTGCTTTCTTATCATTTGTATATTCTCCGGAGTAACACTTTTGACTTCCTTCAAGAAATTTTTCTTTGGCTAGGTGCCTGTGGCTCAATCTGCTAAGGCGCCAGTCACGTACACCTAAGGTGGCGGGTTCGAATCCCCAGCCTGGGCCCGCCAAACAACAATGATGGCTGCAACCAAAAAAAAAGAAAAAATGGCCGGGCGTTGTGGCAGGTGTCTGTGGTCCCAGCTACTTGGGAGGCGGAGGCAAGAGACTTGCTTGAGCCTAGGAGTTGGAGGCTGCTATGAGCTGTGATGCCATGGCCCTCTACCCAGGGGGATAGCTTGAGGCTCCATCTCAAAAAAAAAAGAACTTTTTCTTTTTCTTTGCATTCACAAGTTGTCTTAACTGGTGCAGGAGGCCTAGTTTTCCACCTATCTTGGCTTTCTTTCTTTCTTTCTTTTTTTTTTTTTTTTTTTTTGTTATTAGAGACAGTCTCACTTTGTCACCCTCAGTGGAGTGTCATGGCATCACAGCTCACAGCAACATCCAGATCTTGGGCTTAGGCGATTCTCTTGCCTCAGCCTCCCAAGTAGCTGGGACTATAGGCGACTGCCACAATGCCTGGCAATTTTTTTGTTGTAGTTTAGCTGGGGTCAGGTTTGAACCCACCACCCTTGGTATATGGGGCGGTGCCCTCCTCACTGAGCCACAGGTGCCGCCCCTATCTTGGCTTTCAACATGCCTTAATCTTTTTTTTTTTTTTTCTTTGAGACAGTCTCAAGCTGTTGCCCTGAATAGAGTGCCGTAGCATCCCTGCTCACAGCAATCTCAAACTCTTGAGCTTAAGCAATCCTCTTGCCTCAGCCTCCCAAGTATCTGGGACAGGTGCCCACCACAACACCCAGCTATTATTTAGTTGTAGTTGTCGTTGTCGTTTGGTGGGCCTGGGCTGGATTCGAACTGCCAGCCTCAGTGTATGTGGCTGGTGCCTTATCCACTTGATTATAGGCACCGAGCCAAGCCTTAATCATTTTTAGCTTTTGATTTAAAGTGAGAGACATACAACTGTTCCTTTTCTTTTCTTTTCTTTTCTTTTTTTTTTTTTTGGATACGGAGTCTCACTTTGTTACCCTGGGTGGAGTGCTGTAGTGGTATAGCTCACAGCAACCTCAAACTCATAGGCTTAAATGATTCTCTTGCATCAGCCTCCGGAGTAGCTGGGACTATAGGCATCCGCCAAAATGCCTGGCTAATTTTAGAGATGAGATCTCCTCTAGCTCGGTCTGGTCTCAAACTTCTGAGCTCAGGCAGTCCACCTGCCTTGGTCTTCCAGAGTGCTAGGATTACAGGCCTGAGCCACCACCACGCCCAGCCTTAACTGTTCCTTTCACTTGACCAAGTAGAAGCCACTGTAGGGTAATGGCCTAATTTCAACATTGTCCTGGCTTAGGGAATAGAGAGGGGAATGGCCAGTCAGTGGAGCAGTCAAATGCACTCATTTTAATTTTCTTTTTATTTATTTTTTTATTGAGACAAAGTCTCACTTTGTTGCCCTCAGTAGAGTGCTGTGGCATCACAGCTCACAGAAACCTCTAACTCTTGGGCTTAAGCGATTCTCTTACCTCAACCTCCCAAATAGCTGGGACTACAGGCGCCCGCCACAATGCTTGACTTTTTTTTTTTTCGGTGTAGTTGTCGTTGTTTGGCAGGCCTGGGCTGGATTTGAACCTGCCAGCTCAGAGCCAGCGCCTGGCTTTTTTTTTTTTCCCTTGGTAGAGACAGGATCTCACTCTGACTCAGGCTGGTCTCAAACTTCTGAGCTCAGGGCAGTCCACCTACCTTGGCCTCTCAGTGTTAGGATTACAGGCATGAGCCACCATACCTGGCCTGAACGCACTCATTTATTAAGTTTGTCATCCTGCATGGGCATGGTTTGTGGTGGACCAAAACAATTACAATAGTGACATCAAAGGGGAGTGGTCATAGGTCACGATAACAGATATAACAATAATAAAAAATCTGAAGTATTATAAGACTTTCCAAAATATGATGCAGAGACACAGAGTGAACATAATGCAGTTGGAAAAATGGCACTAATAGACTTGCTCAGACACAGGGTTATCAGAAACTTTCAATTTGTAAAAAAAACAACGTATCTGTACAGTAAAACAAGGTGTACCTATACTTTTATATATTAACTCATTCAATTCTGAGTTTTTCATGTTTTAATTGGGGAAACCGAAGCACAAGTGATTTTAGTAACTTAGGCAAGGTTACAGGTAATAGATAGAAGGACCAACTTACTAAGTATGGTTCTAACTGAAATATGCTATTAAGGGCTATGTTCTGCCAAGGAAAGAACCCTTTTCTGACTCTGAAATTGCCATTAGCAATGTAGGATCATGCAGCAGAATTTACAAATAATATGCCTGGCACTCTGGGAAGCTGAGGCGGGAAGATTTCTTGAGCTCAGGAGTTTGAGAATAGCCTGAGCAAGAGAGAGATCTCATCTCTACTAAAAGAATTAGCCAGTTGTGGTGGGTTCTTATTGTCCCAGCTACGTGGGAGGCTGAGGCAGGAGGATCACTTGAGCCCAGGAACTTGAGGTTGCTGTGAGGTAGACTGATGCCATGGCACTCTAGCCTGGGCAACAGCGTAAAAGAGAATTTATAAACAACAGCAGACAGTTTTGAGAGTTAGGGTAGTGAAATACTAAGAATGAGGGCAGAGATCTCTTTATGATGCTTTTGAGCTGCTTTAGAACTTGTCTTTTCTGACTTAAAAAATTAATAATAAAGGCCACTTGTAGTTTACTTTTGGTTGCAAGCAACAAAATCTTTTGGCTGGGTGAAATGGCTCATACCTGTAATCCTAGTACTCTCAGAGGCTAAGGAGGGTGGATTGCTTGAGCTCATGGGTTCCAGACCAACCTGAGCCAGAGTGAGACCCTATCTCTACTACAAATACAAAAAACTGAGGCAGGAGGACCACTTGAGCCTAAGAGTTGGAGGTTGCGGCTCGGCGCTTGTGGCTCAATCGGCTAAGGCGCCAGCCACATACACCTAAGGTGGCGGGTTCGAATCCGCTGGCCGGGCGTTGTGGCGGGCGCCTGTGGTCCCAGCTACTTGGGAGGCGGAGGCAGGAGACTCGCTTGAGCCCAGGAGTTGGAGGTTGCTGTGATCTGTGATGCC
>CAUYQV010104726.1:0-20678 GCA_963574575.1 Galagoides demidoff | reverse complement strand
TTTATTTATTTTTTGTAGAGACAGAGTCTCACTTTATCACCCTCAGTAAAGTGCCGTGGCATCACAGCTCACAGCAACCTCCAACTCCTGGGCTTAAGTGATTCTCTTGCCTCAGCCTCCCGAGTAGCTGGGACTATAGGCGCCTGCCACAATGCCCAGCTATTTTTTGGTTGCAGTACAGCTGGGGCCAGGTTTGAACTCGCCACCCTCGGTATATGGGGCCAGCGCCCTGCTCACTGAGCCACAGGCACTGCCCTATAATTTAACTTTAAATTCCTACTTTGTCCATTTTTATCAGTGTAGCTGTTGCTCATCAAGTTTCATTGTTTTAAAGTAGTCTATTAAATAAAAAATAAATTAAAAAATTTTAAGAGACAATGCCTTGCTCTGTGGCCCAAGCTGGAGTGCAGTGATGTGATTATAGTTCACTACAGCCTTGAACCCAAGAGATCCTCCTACTTTAGCCTCCCAAATATCTGGGACTACAGGCACACATGACCATACCCAGCTAATTAAAAAAAATTTTTTGTAGAGATGAGGCGGTCCTTGCTATGTTGCCGTAGCTGCTCTTAAACCCCTGAGCTCAAACAATCCTCTGACCTCGGCCCCCTAAAGTGCTAGGATTAAAGGTATGAGCTACCATGCCAAGCATTATAGACCATATTTTAATTATCCATTCTCCTAACAATGAATGAGTGGATTGTTCCCAGTTTTTTTCTACTACAAACAACATAGCTATAAACATTCTTGTGCATAACTCCTAGGCTAGCACTTCTCTAAATATGTTGGTGAAGGAAAGGTTTTCTTTTCAATCCTTGGGGGACTGATGCTTTTGTAAAATACAATAAAAATAAATTTCCATCAGCATATGCCTACCATATGACCCAGCCATTCCACTCCTAGGAATTTATTTAGCCCAGGAAGCACATGATCACATAAAGATTTATTTGTACAGAAACGCTCACAGGCGCTTTAGTCGTGGTAGCCAAAAACTGGAAACAATTCATATGTTCATTAATAGGAGAATGAACAAACCAGCTCTGGCATATCCATACAATGGAAGGCAACTCAGCAACAAACAGAAATGAACTACTGATAGATACGACAACCTGACTAAAGTGCACGACAATCATGCTCGGTAAAGGAAGCTAGACAAAGCAAGTGTACGCTCTGGAAAATCCCATTTATGTGCATTTCTAGACAGTGCAAACTAATCTTCAGCAACGGAAAGCAGATCAACGGTTGCCCTCGGGAGGGGCCAGGAGTGGAAGACTGTGGAGGGTCAAATGGGAGGAATTACAAAGGGGCAGGAAAATAGGGAGTGGCGGACAGATTCATCACCTTGGTGGTGGTGATGATTTTATGGGTGTATGCACACATCAAAAAAAAAAAAAATGCCTCAAGCTGTCCCCCTGGGTAGAGTGCTCTGGCATCACAGCTCACAGCGACCTCCAACTCCTGGGCTCAAGCGATGTCTCCTGCCTCAGCCTCCTAAGTAACTGGGACCACAGGTGCCCACCACAACACCCAGCTATTTTTTGGTTGCAGCCGTCATTATTGTTTGGCGGGCCCAGGCTGGATTCGAACCCGCCAGTTCAGGTGTATGTGGCTAGTGCCTTCGCCACTTGAACCACAGGCACCGAGCCCACACAATTTATCAAGGCTCAATGCCTATAGTGCAGTGGCTAGGGCACCAGCCACACACACGGAGCTGGCAGATTCGAACCCAGCCAGGCCAGCCAAACAACAATGACAACTACAACCAAAAAATAGCTGAGCATTGTGGTGGGCGCCTGTACTCCCAGCTACTTGGGAGGGTGAGGCAAGAGAATTCCTTAAGCCCAAGAGTTTGAGGTTGCTATGAGCTGTAACACCAGGGCATTCTACCAAGGGTGACATAATGAGACTATCTCAAAAAAAAAATAATTTATCAAGTTGTGGGTGGCACATAGCTCAAAGGAATAGGGTGCCGGCCCCATATACTGGAGGTGGCGGGTTTAAACCTGGCCCCCACCAAAAACAGCAAAAAAAATTTACCAGTTTGTATACTTTAAATATGTGCAGTGCAGTCTATATCAGGTATACTTCAATAAAGCTATGAATAATAAATTGCTAGAAAAATATGAGAAAAACCCCACAAAATATAAGTCCCAACTTTTTGTTATTGAATTTGATATAAAATTATTTCAATAAATTGAATCAGAGAAAAGGCAAAGGAAGACAAAATCTACACCATTATTCACTGAAAGTATGATTAATATAAACTCTACTTATCTTGATGTAAATCAGTGCTGGTCCCCAGATATAATTACAGTAGCAATATTCTAAGTCACAGGTGAAATGTTTTGTACAGCAGTGGTGTGCAGCCAAAGTGGGCCCCTTAGTATCACCTGAGGATGCTACACAGGGTGACAGAGTGAGACTCTGTCTCAAAAAAAAAAAAAAAGGCTCAGCACCTGTGGCTCAAGCAGCTAAGGCACCAGCCACATACATCTGAGCTGGTCGGTTTGAATCCAGCCTGGGCCCACCAAACAATGACACTTGCAACCAAAAAAAAAAAAAAAATAGCTGGGTGTTGTGACGGGCGCCTGTGGTCTCAGCTACTTGGGAGGTGGAGGCAAGAGAATCGCTTGTACCCAGGAGTTGGAGGTTGCTGTGAGCTGCAATGCCACAGCACTCTACCCAGGCCAACAGCTTGAGGCTCTGTCTCAAAAAAAAAAAAAAAAAGTCACTTGAGGAATTTCTCACAGCAACCTCAAACTTTTTGGCTCAAGCAATCCTCTTGCCTCAGCTTCCTGAGTAGCTGGGACTCCAAGTGCCCACCACAATGCCCAGCTAGCTTTTTAGTAGAAATGAGGTCTCATTCTTGCTCTGTCTAGACCTGAGGAACTTTTTTTTTTAACTTATTTTTTATTAGATCATAATTGTGTACATTAATTCTATCATAGGATATAGTGTGTTGCTTCCATACGCAGTTTGGAAAATTCTCATCCAACTGGCTAACATAGCCATCATGTCTTTCTCATAATTGTTGTGTTAAGACATTTATAACAACCTTTAAACAAATTCACATGTACCCTAATAGGATAAATTATAGGCGTGATCCCGACAATATCATTCTCTTCACCCATCCTCCCCCTCCCCTCCCCCCTCCTCTTTCCCTGTAGTCTAGGGCTCCATTTGGATTATAGCTTCAGCCTTTTATTGCCATTTAACTTTTAACAAATGCATACAATGGGGAAAATAATCCCTATTCTATAAATAGTGCTCAGTGAACTGGTCAGGTACATGTAAAAGATTGAAACAGGACATGCACTTCTCATTACTTACAAAAAATTAACTCTTGATTATTAAAAGATTTAAACCCAAGGCATGAAACTATAAAAATCCTAGAAGAAAGTGTGGGAAAAACTCTTAATATTATCAACCTAGGAAAAGATTTTATGAAGAAGACCCACTAGCAACCACAGCAACAACAAAAATAAATAGAACCTGATCAAGTTAAAAAGTTTCTACACAGCTAGGGATACGATCAATAAAGCAAAAGGACAACCTACAGAATGAAAGAACATATTCGCAAACTATACATCTGAGAAAGAACTGATTATGAGAATGTAGAAAGAACTCAAGCAAATCAAGAAGAGATTAAACAACCCCATTAAAAACTGGGCAAGAAACACAAACAGAAACTTTTCCTGTGGTGATGGACTAACAGCCAACAAACATATGGAAAACTGCTCATCATCTCTAATCATCAGGGAAATGAAAATCAAAACCCCATTGAGATATCACCATGAGAACGGCCACATTATAAGGTCCTACAGCAACAGATACTGGCATAGATGTGGAAAGAAAGAAACACTCATACACTATTGGTGGGACCACAATCAAGATTGGTTGCTTAAGGAACTAAAAAGTAGACCTACCTTATCCTTCAATCCTACTACTGGGTATTCACTCAAAGGAACAAAAAAAGACATTTTATTATAAAGACACCTGCACTAGAATGTTTATAGCAGCACAATTTACAATCACAAAGTCATATAAATAACCCAAGTGCCCTTCAATTCATGAACATATTAATAAGATGGGACAGGGTGGTACCTGTGGCTCAAAGGAGTAGGGTGCCAGCCCATATGCCACAGGTAGCAGGTTCAAACCCCTCCCCACCAAAAATTGTAATAAGTTGGGATATATGTATAATATGGAAATCACTCAATTACAAAAAAGATACAGATGGTATGTCAGTATTAATAACCTGGATGTAACTGGGGACCATGCTCCTAAGTGAAGTATCACAAGAAAGGATAAACAAAAATCACATGTACTATGGACTAAATTGGAACTAGTGGATCAGCACCTTAATGCTCACATGTAAGTATCATGCAATGAAGTTCATGCTAGAGGGAGTGGGTAAGGAATAGGTAAATCCCCACCTAACAGGTGCACTGCACGAGTAAAGGACACAATTACAACTTGGAGTCAGGAGTAAGAAAAGGTGGAGACATAACTAAGGAATTTTTTTAAACCTAAAGAAAATTATGCATTTTTAAATCCAGTCGAAAAATCATATCTGTACCCATTATGATAAGATTTTCAATTATCAAAGATAAAAAATCTACAACAATATTCAGAAAAAAAAACTAGTAAAAAGACTACAATTCCCCATAGAGGATATTCAAAATGCAATAAAGGTTATGTCTTCAATATTTTAAGGAAACTATCTTAAACCTAAATTTGTATATACCAAAATATTGTTAATCAAATATAAAGATCCAATTAAGTATATGCACGTGCAAGGAACAAAACCATTATCCCGTGTTGGCTTTTTGAGGAAGTAAATTGAGGATTTACTCCAGAAAGCTAATGACAGTAAAAGCAAAGACAGTTGCATTTCAGTAATTAATGACCCTAATTCAGAAGTGCAATAAAGAGAACTTAAAAAATTACAAATGTTCATCTGCCATGAGAGGAAATAATCCCTAGTTGATCAAGAGATGAGAAATGAAGAGGGAATTCTGTGGCAAGCAATTTTGATTAAGGAGTGTGAAAACTCTGAAGGTCTGATGAAAACCATTATTCTTTTGCCAACAAGAAGAAAGACCATTAGAAAGTCATGAAAATACTCACAGGAAAGTAATGACACAAATGAAAATCCCAACAAATGTGGCATGAATTTGGGCAACTAGTAGAATGAAGAAAAGATAATACATTTGCTTTTAAACCGAAGAAGCTTTTCTGCCAATTGGGTCCATGTCATTAGCTTATGAGAAAAGGACAGAGTTTTAGTGACCACTGAGCCTCATTATGATCTAAATTTATACAGTCATATTAATACAGCTTGTGTTTGTTGATTTTTAACTCTTAGACTCATTCAATCAAAAGAAATTACCCATAGTCAAGCTTATGAAAGACTATATATATGTCATTCCTGACAAATAAAAAGAAAGTTTCAATTGATAAAGGAGATCAAAGTAGGAAAGAGCAGTGACAGGAAAGAATAGGTGTTGTTATCATAGATAAATGTATTGAAGACATAATTCGTAGTTTTTAGACAAGTGAATAGAATTGTAAGATTATTGTTACAGTTTACCAGTGTCAACAATAGAGGAAATAAAAATATGAATCTCTCTCAAAAATTGAGGGGCAGAAGAAGGAAGTAAAGGGAAGTAGAGTGAACTAAGTCTTTCTATTTCATAACAGGAGTCAACAGAGTTTATTGAAATAGAAGAAATAACATATTAGTCAGAGTTTGAAAATATGAATAGCTGTAATCCTTTGCCTCTGTAAAAAGGGCTGTAGCTGTGGTAGGCTGGGCTGAAAGTGGTATTTCCCATTTTAAAATCTATATAGACTGATTGAATTGCCATAGGAATTTATTTCTTTGTTTAAAAATATTATTTACATAAATATAATGTTTTGCTATAGAACAGTTTATGCACATAGAGTTTTAATTTCCCATTTGAAAAATAGACAAAGCATATACAATTTTGTTTAAATGCAGAAGTGTCAGTAGGAAAAGGATGATTCCTTTAAAAAATAACTCCGACATGTATATGCACTTGGACTGAAATTATTACTTATTGGACGATAATTGATAAGATGACACAACTCCATACCTTCAGACAAAGCCAATAATAAGACTGGTAAACCAAGAAGATAAAAATTGTTTCTATATTAGTGGCTTCCAATAGGCATAAAACTGGACTAAAAAATTGTGGCAGCTCTCAAGTCAATACTCTATAGCACTAAGAAACAGAAGCCCATGAATTTTCAGCTTTTAGGACAAATAAGTAACCAGCTGATCTAAACACAGTCTGATAATTTTAAGGAACGAGTATCTTTAGACAGATAATTATCCAGTTGTAAAGAGGGATTCACTTGATATCTTTGAAAAGTTACAACAGTCTGAGGTTTATATTTGTGCAGATCATATTTTTATTAGGTGGGAGGAAAAAGAAATCTATGGAAATGAAATCCCAGCTAAAATTGCTTAAAATTGCCTTCTGGTTGGCTGAATATATTTATTATCGATTTTGCCCTTTTATAAAAATGAAAGGTTAATGAAAACAATCGCATGCTTTTCTTTTTTAGGTGCAGAATACATAATACACAAATGGCTTAATATGTTTCTCCTTCAAAATAAAATAGTGTTTATACATCACCTTTATGTGCTATCATAATAGGGAGTATGTTATGCTGCAGTACCTTTGCTTGCAAAACCTTGACACATTCATAGCACTTTCTACTTTGCTTTCCAGGTTGTATTATCAAATAAAGGACACCATTCTGGAGGCTAAGGAAGAAAATTTTTTCCATATCAACTGAGACATCTTGGCAGAAGAAATAATGGGAATAGTTATCTTTTCTCTGTTGTTGAGGGATAAAAATATATGAACAAAAATCTAGTAATTTTTCAAAGATTCTACTGGTAGATGACAAAATGGCCTGTGCATTGTATTTGTTGTTAGTGACTAGAACAAAAATACAATTTTTGAATCAATCTTTCAAGATCATTATCAATACATTTTACTTATATAAGATTTTTCCACAAAATTGTTCTTCTATATCAGTGGGGTAGAATGAAAACAGAAGTAATTCACTGAGAACTTCAGAAATTAGAAACAATCGTGTAATAGCACTGGGTTATTTCTAGAAACAAAGCTAGTGCATGATTATCCTTTGCCACTCAGCTTTTAACTCAGTTTTTCTTTCCAAAGCCACCAACTCAGCTTGGAGTGAGTGAAACTTTTAGAGAAGTTGCAGACAGAGAAATACTGGGGCTCAAAAACTAATACCCCCAAATATGACATTTTGATATGTCGGACTGAATGAAGATGCCACAAAGCCTCTCTGAGCTTCCTTACCATGACCATTGGCTCTGTACAAAAGTTAGTTTCTCCATTTGCCTGAGAAATGACCCACCTAAGAGAACAATTGTTTTTTCCTTCCCCTCACTATAGGACCAGGAGCATGATGACATCCAACATATTCTTTAAAACACACAGCTATGATTTAATAATAATAATAATTATTATTATTATTATGTTTCAAAATTCCAAAGAGAACTATTTACCCATTAATCTTTGTCTCCTATCCATTCATCCTCCCTAGTAATCTTTTTATTTCCCTTGAACAAAATGTCTCTTTTCCCCTTTCCCATAATCTATTTACCAGAAAGGCTTATAAGTTTCTAAACCCCCTTGGTGAGTTGAGTTTTCATGCTAAAGGATCTGCTGTATACAGATTAAATAAATTTGCATGTCAGGCCCAGTGCAGTGGCTCATGCCTGTAATCCTAGCACTCTAGAAAGCTGAGGTGGAGGATCCCTTCTGCTCAGGAGTTTGAGACCGGCCTGAGCAAGAGTGACACGCCATCTGTACTAAAAACCGAATAAAAAATAGCCAGCTATTGTGGCAAACACCTATAGTATCAGCTACATAGGAGGCTGAGGTAGGAGGATCACTGGAGCCCATGAGTTAGAGGTTGCTGTAAACTAGGCTGAGTTTATGAGCACTCTTGCCTGAGCAACAGAGTGAAACTCTATCTTAATAAATAAATAAATAAAATAAAAAATAAATTGGTCTCTTTTTCTCCTATTAAAAAAGTAATTCTGGCTCGATGCCTGTGGCTCAATCGGCTAAGGCGCCAGCCATGTATACCCAAGGTGGTGGGTTCGAATCCCCAGCCCGGGTCCACCAAACAACAATGATGGCTGCAACCAAAAAAAAATGGCCGGGCGTTGTGGCGGGCGCCTGTGGTCCCAGCTGCTTGGGAGGCAGAGGCAGGAGACTCGCTTGAGCCCAGGACTTGGAGGTTACCATGAGCTGTGATGCCATGGCACTCTACCCAGGGGGATAGCTTGAGGCTCTGTCTCAAAAAAAAAAAAAAAAGTAATTCTATCTATAACTGTCCAGATAAATGAGAAAGCTTTATAACCACAATGGCTCCCATCATCCCTTGGAACAAAGTGTGTGCTCCTCAAACAAGACATGCAAAGTTGACCATGTTTTTGTTCATTTTGTTTTCTTAGTTCTATCTTAAAAGTTAAAAAAAAATGAGATGGACACAAAACCTTCAAACATTCACCTTAAGAAAATGCCATGTGGTGATTATATGGAGGGGTTGGTTCTGAACAAACACTAAAACTTCCTCCAAAATATATGTGCTATGAACCAAAACACATATGCATTAGTAACCTTCAGATGAGAGCAGCAGAGAAAGTAGATTTCCCTGAGACGTCTGTCAAAATACACAGTGCTATTTGTACCTATCATGAAAGTTATTATCCTACATGTAAGCTCTAGTACCATTTGATCTCAGATTCTTTGAGATTAAAAAAAAATTGTATCAACAGCAGGTAGGCTGGCATTTAAAAACCTCAAATGCAAAAGCCAAAAGAAAATTGAATTGTGAAGAAAATTTACAGACAGATACAATACAATTTGAATGCAGAGATTCAGTTTGAATAAGTAGAGACTAGAGGGATTTATTTAGTGATTTAATATGTAGAGATACGCAGTTCATAATATGTCTACAGATGGTCCCCAATTTACAATGTTTTGATTTATGATTTTTCAACTTTTTCATCTCCTTACTTAGATGGTGACAACCACAGAAGGTCGAGACCACATGGGATAGTGTTCCAGGCTCACAGTGCATATACTCGTCTCTACCTGGGGCAATCTGGATTAGGACAAAAAAGCATTAAGTAGGGACTGCTCCTCTTTCTCACTAATTGGGAGAGGATAACAGTGGATAACAGCAATGGATAACAGGTGTGCTCTCACCATGAACAGAGAGAGATCTCAGATAAGAAGAAACCAGCAAATAAATTCTGGAAACATGAAAAACAAGTTAGTTCAATACTCCTAAAGGATCACAGTAGACTCAGAGAAGTGGATTTCATTCAAAGGCAATTATCAAAAATCAGAAGTAAAATTTAGAATATAGATAGCAAAAAGAATAAATAGAATTGAAAAGAAGGTTGAAACTAACACAAAGAAACAAAAAAAAAGTGTTTCAGGGCATGAATGAAAACTTCACTACTAAAGTGAAAAACAGCATAAGAAAGAACATAACAAAATTTGAAGAATGATAGTCACTTTTTGGAACTATCAAATATAGCAGAAAGTTTAAACAAAAGACTCGACCTTTCAGAAGAAAGAATCTGGAAGGTAGAAGACAAGACCTAACATTTGATCCAGAAATTCCACTGCTAGCTATCTACCCAAAGGAAACAACATTATTTTATCAAAAAGACACCTGCATTTGATTATTTATCACAGCACAATTTTCATTTGCTAGGATGTGGAGTCAACCTAAGTACCCTTCAACTCATGAGTGCATAAGGAAAATGTGATTACAAACACACACACACAAACACAAACACACACCATGGAGTACTACTCATCCCTACAAAGGAAGGAAACAATGTGTTTTGCAGCAACTTGGATGGAGATGGAGACCATCGTCCGATGTAAAGTGTCTCAGAATTGGAAAACCAAATGCCAAAAGTTCTCAGTAATAAGTGGCAGCTAAGTAACAGGTACACACACGCAAAAAGTCACAAGAAACCAAAAAAGGGAACAGTAGGACTGAGGTTTGGTATATATACTTACCTACTGGGCATAATGAACAGTATTCTATTTATAGGGACATCAAAGCCCTGTCTTAGCATTGTATAATGTATCCACATACCAAAAACACTAATACACCCTTAATTAATATTTTGAAATTATATATATATATACATATATAATATATGTATTTCCCAGATAATTCTAATTCACAGCCAAGCTTGGGAAACACTTCCTAGAAAATTCACGAAGTACAGGAAAATCTTTGTTAATTTATTACATGACCCATGGTAGAGACAGAGAAAATAGAAAGGTGGTTATATAAAGCTAAAACTATGAGTTAAAGTCACCTTGTGTCAATTATCAATTTTAGAGACCTAAAAATGCAACAGTAGGAAAAAAAATCTTCTTGGCTACACATTTTGGGGTGGGGGGGACACTGGCCCAGTAAAGTTACTCCAGAGTTCGTCTAGGGGATTTGTCTGGAGTCAGCCAGCAGATGGGTTGCAAAGTGGCAATTCTGGTTTAAATTATAGCATTCAGAACTGAGCAATTCTGTATAACATGTATTCTAAACATTAAAGATCTAGTTCTCTGACTCAATGTCATTAAACACAAATATCACTTTTGCAAACACTATTTTATTAGCCAAAGATGAGTTTTTCAATACCATTAGTTCATATATTTTATAGATTTTCATTTGATTGGCAATATTGACAAGTTGATAAAACAACAAAGAACTTATTACTTTTGAGTTGAAAATGATTTTTTAAAAATAAGATAAAATGGGTGAGTAAAATTTTTTAAAGGATTCTGTTGAAGAAAATTTTCATATTGTGAATTCTGATTAGGTGTGGTGGGTTTAAAATATGTCTCAGGCTAAATGATAACCCCTCAAAATATTCTCAATACTAATATCATTGAGGACATGTGACTGTTACTGTATATGGCAAAAAAAGGACATGATAGATGTGATTAAATTAGGAATGCTGAGATGGGAACATCATCCTGGATTATCCAGGTGAGTTATAAACCTTTATAAACCATAGAAAATCACAAAAGAAGTAGAAAAAAATCATACAATCTGACATGTAGGCACAATTAACAGTTGTTTTGTCAACTTCCCAAGGTCACCAGATCATGTAAGCATACAGCAGCCTCTATTTAAACCTCTCTAATTATAGGAAACTCATTACTTCACAGCCTATTTTTGACAATCACAGGTGTCATTGTAAGAGGCGTGAAGAGGAAGATTTCACTATATAAAGCAGAATGCAAGGTGAAGACCACAACAGAGAAATTTTAGATGCTACTTTATTGCCATTGAAGATAGAAGATGGGGCCACAAGCCCAGGAATGTAGTGCTAGAAGCTGGAAAAGACAAGGGGGGAATTGGCTTCTCTCTTAGAGCCCCAGGAAGGAGCTCAGCTCTAAGGACACCCACATTTCAACTCAGAGGAACTGGGAACCAGAACCATAAGAGAATATATTTATGTATCTTAAGCCACTGTTTGCGTGATTTCTCGCAGCAGCAGTGGGAAACTAATGCCAAATCCTTGAACATAATTGTCTCTGAGAAGACAAGGTCAAAATGTCCTTAATGTCACGAAAGGGGCTTTGGAGAAGTAACATTATCTGATTTATAATTTAGGGACTTCTTTGTACACTTTTCCCTTTGTAATTTCAGCTGCTAAAGTAGGAGCAGTATTTAAGCAGTGAAATTTGGTTTATAAATGTATTCTACATAATGGCTGAATCCTGGAGACAGTTTGCTAGAGGATTAGGTCAAAGTGAATGTTTTCTTTAGCAATTAGCAATCAACTTAGAATTTATAGCGCATGTAATGTATGCCCTGTACAAACATAGAAAAACACAAAAGAAGTAGAAAAATCATACAATCTGACATGTAGGCACAATTAGCAGTTGTTTAGTCAACTTCCCAAGGTCACCAGATCATGTAAACATACAGCATCCTCTATTTAAACCTCTCTAATTATAGGAAACTCACTACTTCATGGCCTATTTTTGTTATTAATGAGCCTTAATTAATAATTTAAAAATTCTAAACCATAATTTTTTTTTTTTTTGGTTGCAGCCATCGTTGTTGTCTGGTGGGCCCGGGCTGGGGATTCAAACCCTCCACCTTAGGTGTATGTGGCTGGCACCTTAGCCGATTGAGCCACAGGTGCCAAGCCTTCTAAACCATAATTTAATCCTGCTTTTGTTTTTTTAGATCCAAGCCTCCTTTTTCCTGGGTGTGCATCATTAAGTAAGAAGATTTATGT
The DNA here is from genome assembly GCA_963574575.1 of Galagoides demidoff. Lineage (NCBI taxonomy): Eukaryota > Metazoa > Chordata > Mammalia > Primates > Galagidae > Galagoides > Galagoides demidoff. Next base: position 8,314 of record CAUYQV010104726.1, on the reverse strand, counting down.
TTATTATCTTCCCTTAAGTACAAATTTCTAATTCCTTTAGCTTCTCTTTTCATATATTTTCCAGATCTAACACTACTCCTACATCTAGGAAACTGGTAATGACAGGGAGAGGGGCTTTAGCTCTTGCAGTAGGCCTTTCTCTTCCATTCCCCCAACAGAAGTCAGATCACCGTCTCAAAGAGAAGTACTACACAATAGCAAGAAATCAGTATTGGAGTGACATTTGGAGAGACAAAATCTCTAGTTAATTACTTTGTTAGAATGAAAGTCCTTTATATAACACAAAAATCTAAATTTTTTATCGTGTCAGATCTTTAAGCGTCTCTCCCCCTTACTTTGTTAATTGCATTTCCTGATGCTTCCTATCAACCACTGTTTCAGCACTGCTAAATTAACTATGATTTACCAGTTGTATCATGTTCCCTCAGAACAGTATATTTGGGATCACACTTTTTCCCTATACTTTAAATAGGTTTTTTTTCTATTGAATCAGTCTTCTTTCAAGACTCACTCAAGTGTCAACTGCCCTAAAAATCCTCCACTGAAGAGATCAGTGAAGTGCCCTCCCTTCTTTCTTAGCCCAGTGGGTATATCTTTGGTAAAACACATAACTTTGTAGATATATCTGAGTCCCTCCTTAAACCTTGAACTCCTTTGAGAAAGAGAGCATGTCTTCCTTTTTTCTCTAGATTCGCTTAGAACAGCGGTTCTCAACCTGTGGGTTGCGACCTCTTTGTTACAATGAAAACATATCGCGGGTTTAGGAAGGTTGAGAACCACCGACAGAGAGCATGGCACACAGTGGATGTTCAACAAATAACTGTCTAATGAATAGACTCCTATCATTGACTTAAAATATTAGAATTGAAGCTACAGTTTCTCTGCTGATAATTGTCGTGTACCTTGATTATAGGAATGAGTATACTATAACCAAAGATAAGTGACCTGACATTTCTGACAGACTCACTTGATTGTGTCATAAAGACAAAGGTGCTAGATCCAAGCTATTTAATCCACCTCAAACTACATGACCTCGGGCTTGATCTCCTCTGACACAGAGGCCAGGTTTTGTTGTTTTAATAAATTGCCATCTTCCAAACACAATTTATGTTTTCTTCCTCATTTCTTCTGTGATCTTCTGGCCTCAGTAGATTGACCTTTTCCAACTTCTCTTGCTATTGCCCAGGTATGCCAGAAGCTGGAATCTGTCTCTCTTGTGCTCCCTGCAGCCTGATTAGCTCCCTCTTCTGATGCTGACATATTCTAGCATGATGTGTTTTATTAAACTGTTCATGTTGTGTTAAACTATTCAGTTTTCTTTATCCATGTAAAGAATATTTGTGCATAGTGCTTATTGCCAGGCATACAAACAGCAGCACACAAAATAACTGTATACCATCAACAAAGATAAAGTAACCTGAAAATAGGTAGTTGAGCCAGAAATAATGTGGTAGTCTCAAAGATTAAAACAAAGACACCAGGTACAGCCGGGCAGGCAGGCCAGACTCAGAATACACAAGAACGACCAGAGTGAGATACACTTGCTCATAAAAAGCTGACAAAAGAAGAGTGGCAGGAACAAGGGAAACATAAATGCCAAAGGCCTGTGAGGCAGTCAGTTCTGGCCTTATGGGTATGCGGTTGTACTTAACAGAGGTGGAGAATGCATTGACTGAGTCTTTGATACTTCATGGATAATGTACCAAATAGCATCAACATTACTTGGAAACTTATAAAAAATGCAGACACACAAGCCGTATCATGGAAGTGAATCACAATTGGTATTTTAACAAGATCCCTAGGTGATTTCTATGGACCAAGACATTTCTGACAGGCAAATTCTGATAAGTGGAGCCTGCTATTTATTTGAATGTTGCATTATGAAGACGTTATAAAGCTTATGAAGGACGTTTTGTTCTGCAATCCAGTGAGTTTACTTCTGGATTCATGGGGGGGAAACAGAAAACAAAACAAAACTATTTACCAATCACTTACTCAATGCCAGGGATTGTACTGCGTGCTGAGAATGCAGTAATCAGCCAGAGAGTCCAACTCCTGCTCTCATCACAACTCTGCTGCCAAGTGGGAGAGTATCCTAGACAAGTAATTACAACACCGTGAGAGCAAAGTAAGGATGGAGGAAGAACAGAACGCTTTGGGGCCCCCAGCAGTAGCACCTGGCTCGGTTTCTCCACTCCGTCAGAATGGTGTGGTCACTGACCCCTGGCAGCACTTTCAAGCCCTTGGTTCACTTGTTATTTCATGGGAACTACCCTGGTGATCCCCACTCCTGATCTCCTCAAATCTCATTTTATCTCCAACCAGATATCAAACTGCATTGATGGACGAAGAAACATTATGTTACCGCTTCCTGTGCTGCTTAAAAACTCTTTTACTTTATGTCCATTCTTCATTATATTATGTGACTGTCGGCTTCATGCCTGCCCTTTCTAGTCAACTCAAATCTTCGTCTTCAGCAGAGGCCCCTGCCTCCTTGTCACATCTGCCTTCTTATCAGCTTAGCTGCCTCTAATAGTCCTTCATTGTTACCTGTCTGTGACTTCTTTCCTTCTAATGGAGAGGAAAGCTCTGTTCTTCCTTCTCAGGACACTGGCCTCCCCGCTCGTGCCTCCTCTCTCCTTTGGCGGCATCAGTTGATCTCTCTCAGTTTACATCTCTCCAGCCCATTCTCCGGGTATAGATGAGATAGCTCTACCGGATCCAGTCTCCTTTTAACTTTTATTCCATAACTTCCTCACTCTTATCACCAAACCGGTGGTCACTTGATAATTTCCCGTATAGATTTTGAAATTTGGAATAGGGGCATCCAATTTATCAGTTGCTCTCTTTCTTTACCACTGAGATTTATTTCCTTTTCCGTACAGATTATCATCGTTAAGTATTAGGAGTATTACTAATATTGCTGTTAGTTCCTTTTTCTTGGTTTTGCTTTTGAGGCAAGTATGTCCAATTATAGAGCTTCTTGAAACAACATGAATCTCCTGCATTCAAACTCTGCTTCTACCAAGTCTGAGTTATCAGATGTAGACAAGATACGTAGCCATCCCACCTTAGAGTCTACCCACGCAAGATTGGGGAAGTATTATACTCACCTCATCGGGTTACTGTAGAAGTCAATGTTTCTGAAGACTTTGGCAAAGTAATAAGCACAAAACTACCATTCAAAAACGTAAACTATTATTATTATTCAGTCATTTTTTAGCCTTCTATCTTCCATGGAATATACCTGTTAAAGACATCAAGATTAATAAGTCACTAATAATGTGTCCTGAATGAGATTTATAGCCAATTATAACACTCAAACTTAGGATGAGGTGGACCCTAGACAAACTGGGGTCATGGTACTTTGCCTCTCTGAGACTGATTTCTTACATGTAAAGTATGGTTATTACTATATTTTTATAAGGCGTATATACATACTAAAGGGCTAAGCACTAAGCAAAGTTTACAATATAGGCACTCAAATACAATACTAGGTGCTGTTATTATCACCATCATTTCCATCATTCCTCTTCTTTAATATTCCTCAATCTGGATTCTGGCATCATTTCCCTTAGAAGTTTTCTTGTGTGGAACATTCCAGTTACCAATTCAAGCAGCCCGTTTTTAGTCACCATCAGTGACCTATAGCTAGACAATCACTTATGCTTGATTTCAACTTCTGCTTTTTTATTCTTTTTTTTTACACTCACTTTTCTTTTGTCTTATTTAATCATTTACTGCAATTCCCCAGCATTTTTTACTTCAAAAGTATCCCCATCTTTATTTTTGATCCCTATCTTAAGGACTATAAGCCTTTCTAAGTACAAATGGAAGATTTCCTCCTGCACAGCTGATAAGCAGTTTAACACCACAGTCACTCAGGTATGAAAACATTCTGCATTACTTTCACCAGTAAATATGACTTTTTAAAAATAGTAAATAGATAATTTATTATTTTATGCATTTATGTGATACAAAGTGAATATTACATATTTATGAATACAATGTGGTATAATTAAATGAAGTTAGTTAACATATCCATCACCTCAAATCACTTAAAAATTTTGTGGCAAGAACAATCAAAATTTACTCAAGAAAGACCTTGATGTAGATGTTGCTGCAGTGGAAGCATTCATGTCATTTCTACTTCAACAGTTAAAGCCTAATAACACCTCTACAAGTAGACAGTGTGTGACAGAGGGACGAGTTTATTTTCCTAAAAACAGACAGTTTATAAATATAAAGTGCTCCTTGCAGGTGTAGCAATTTTTCAACTCACAAAAATCCATGGTGCTGAAAAGCCTTGAGGTCAAGCACATGACTGAGTAACATTTTCAAATTTCCAGAATTAAATAAAAAGAAATCTGGCTGCTAGAACCATACAAGTTTGTGTACTGATGCATTAATATAGTGTGTGCAGTATACTATGCAACTATGTTTTAATGCATATTTATATGTGTAGCAAAAGGTATTCAGTTCACTTAGTAATTTTGCAGAATAGGAATTATTTTAACTTATTCTATAGATTATGAGAAACAAAATAAAATTACTATAAAAATAGCTGATTCTCCCTATGCACAAAACTATGGCCAAAAATTAATTTATTTTAAGTTATCGTTAATTATCCTACTGGGCAGCATAAACTATTAACTGGCTATCTTGAAATTACGTGGTAGGAAATAATGTTTTCAGCAAAGCAATACTTTTTAAGTTTAACATGTAATTTAATAGAGGCTCAGTGGCTCATGCCAATAATCCTAGCACTCTGGGAGGTAGAGGCAGTTGGATTGCGTGAGCTCAGGTGTGCAATACCAGGTTGAACAAGAGTGAGACCCAGTCTCTACTAAAATTAGAAAAACTAGCTGAGCATAATGGTGGGCAGCTGTAGTCCCAGCTACTGGGGAGGCTTGAGTCCAAAAGACTGACATTACTGTGACCTATGATGACACCACAGTAAGACTCAAAATAAATAAATACATATATAAATATAAATAAATAAAATATAATTCAGTAAAATATAGTGTATAAATAAAGTACAGCACTGCAGATAGTATTTTTAGTGAATTTGATAATTCATATAATGACATTTTATATTTTGAGAGAAAGTCTATGATTATAATTTATGATTGTAGCCATCCAGACAGATGTAAATCAGTACCTTATTATGGTGGTGATTTGCATTTCCCTAATGACTAACAATGCAGAACATCTTTTCATGTGCTTACACCTTGTTTTGGAGATATGTCCATTCTGATCCTTTGCCTCTTTTTAATTGAGTTAATTGTCTTTTTAATTCAGTTATAAACATCTTTTAAATATTCCAAATACAAGTCCTTCATCAATATGTTTTATATTCAAGTATTTTCTCCCCTGCTGGAATTGTCTTTTCACTTTAATTTTGATGAAGTTTAATTTGTCTAGTTTTTCTTTAGTTTTTCGTGCTTTGAGTACACATACCTAAGACATTTCCTAATACAAAATCATGAAGATTCAGTCCTATACATCTCAGAGTTGTAGTTTTATCACTTATGTTTAGGCTTTCAATCTGTCAGAGTTAATTTTTGCATTTGGTATAAGGTAAGTGTACAATATCATTATTTTGCATGTGAATATTCAGTTATCCCAGCACTATTTGTTGCAAAGACTATTATTTCATCATTGAATTCTCAAGGAACCTTTCAAAAAAACTCAATTAACACTGCGTGCAAAGACATAGTTCTATAGTTTTAGTTATATTCATTTGATCTAAATGTCTATTATTATGCCATCGCCTTTGAATATTGTAATTTTGTAGAGGCTTCTTAAATGGGGTATTGTTTATTCCTCCAACTATATTCTCCTCTATTTGATTGTTTTGACTGTTCTAGACCCCCTTGCCTTTTCACATGAATTATAAGATCAGCTTGTCTATTTCTCCAAAGGGGAAAAAAAGACAGTTTTTTTTTTGAGACAGAGCCTCAAGTTGTCCCCCTGGGTAGAGTGCCATGGCATCACAGCTCACAGCAACCTCCAACTCCTGGGCTCAAGCAAGTCTCCTGTCTCTGCCTCCCAAGTAGCTGGGACCACAGGTGCCCGCCACAAGGCTGGGCCATTTTTTGGTTGCAGCTGTCATTGTTGTTTTTGGTGGGCCCTGGCTGGATTCGAATCTGCCACCTTAGGTGTATGTGGCTGGCGCCTTAGCCACTTGAGCCACAGGCGCCGAGCCAAGACAGTTGTATTTTAATAGGGATTTTGTTGAATCAGTGAATTGAGGTAGCATGTAAATACTGGCTATCTTTCCATTAATTTATGTTTTCTTCAGTTTTTTCAATGAGGGTGATATTCTGTGTACATATCTTACACATGTGTGTTGAATTTATTCCTAACAATTTTGTCACTTTGTTGCTCCAATAAACAGAATTGATTTTTAATTTCATATTCAGAATGTTCATTGCTAATATATAAATTAAGAAATATATGTGTGTCTAATGCTATATACATTGTTTAAATCATTATTAATTATTAACTCTTGTTTTTTTGTATGTGTGTTCATCAGGATTTTCTATGCCCTGGATTATATGATCTGAGTATAGAAGTAGTTTTTATCTCCATCAATTTCCAGTTAAGTCTTCTAATTTTTCTCCTATCTAAAGTTCCTGGCTAGGACATCTGGTAATAATGATTAGAGGTGATGTAAACAAATATCTTTTCCTTTTTCCTTATCATTGACATCTTATATCATTAAATGTTTTGTCAGTTGTGGGGTTTCATAAATGACCTTTATCAGCTTGAAGGAGATCCTTTTTATCTTTTTTAGTATGCTGTTGTGTTTTAATAATGCAATCATATTAAATTTAATAATGAAAGCTTAGTCAAATATTTTTTCTAAGTCTGGCAAGATGATAATGTGGATGATTTTTTTCATACTATTCATATATTATACTGCATGGACTGATTTTTGTATGTTTGAAACAATCTTGCATCCTGTGGTCATGTTGCATAACGTTTATGTTGCCAAATTTGATATTTCGTTGAAGATTTTTTAATAGAAGTTCATGAGATATTTTATTGGCTTTTCTATTGCCATTTTTAAAAGGGACTTTTTTTAAAAAAGTCTCCTAGAAACTTACTAAAGAATCACAGACCTCAGAAGGCTAAAGCAATACATTAGTTCAGTCCTCAGGGTGCCAGAGAATTATTAAGATGCCAGGATCACTAAATAACTATGTCACTAACTCTATCTACCTTTCTTTTAAGAAATTGAGTCCATATCCCCATTTCAGTCCCCTATTTGAGCAAGGTAAGAGTCATCTTCAGGCCTCATTACCCACATCAAACTGCAGTTAATACCTAAGGTTAGGGAGTCCAAGCAGGCAGCATACACCTGTACAAACTCTAAGCCCTAAGCTGTGATCTTCCTCACATGAAAACTGATCGCTATTGGATGAATGTTTATGTCCCCCCCCAAATTCAAAGTTTAAAGCCCTAACCCCAAATTATATTTGGAGATGGGATCTTTGGGAGGTAGTTTGGGATAGATGAGGTTATGAAGATGAGACCTTAACCTGTTCCAAATCAGAATCTTAAACTTCCTCTCCATAATTTCTATTCTTTATATTTTCTCAATTATGATAAATATACAACTTCAGTTTTTTTAGGACAAAATTTTTAGAATGATGGATAGCTTTAATGACTAGAATGAAAGCAAAGGAGGCAAATTTCAAAGTAATTATTTTTTAGACTTTAGTGAGTCCTAATGTTTAATGTGTATCACATAACAGAATTATTTTTTTTTTTTTTGAGACGGAGCCTCAAGTTATCCCCCTGGGTAGAGTGCCATGGCATCACAGCTCATAGCAACCTCCAACTCCTGGGCTCAAGCGATTCTCCTGCCTCTGCCTCCCAAGTAGCTGGGACCACAGGCGCCCGCCACAACACCCGGCCACTTTTTGGTTGCAGCCATCATTGTTGTTTGGCAGGCCCGGGCTGGGGATTCGAACCCACCACCTTAGGTGTATGTGGCTGGCGCCTTAGCCGATTGAGCCACAGGCGCCGAGCCCAGAATTCTTATTTCTTATGCTTGTAGTGGTTCTTCCAGTATTAATGGAGAATGCTACTTTAAACTACTGAGCTTCCTTTTTCTACATTTCATGGTGATCATTTTCTTCCTACTGAGGCAGACTTTCTTTTTTTTTTTTTTTTTGAGACGGAGCCTCAAGCTATCCCCCTGGGTAGAGTACCATGGCATCACAGCTCACAGCAACCTCCAACTCCTGGGCTCAAGCGAGTCTCCTGCCTCCGCCTCCCAAGTAGCTGGGACCACAGGTGCCCG
>CAUYQV010104724.1:0-10526 GCA_963574575.1 Galagoides demidoff | reverse complement strand
CCCAGCTACTTGGGAGGCGGAGGCAGGAGACTCGCTTGAGCCCAGGAGTTGGAGGTTGCTATGAGCTGTGATGCCATGGCACTCTACCCAGGGGGATAGCTTGAGGCTCTGTCTCAAAAAAAAAAAAAAAAAAAAAAGACTTTTTGAAGAAACATTAAAACATCCTATCAAATACAGTGATCCCAGGACTAAAAAAAAAAAAAAAATGCTGGTCTTTAAATAAGATCTGAACTGCATTCATTGTGGGGCAGACAATTATTAAATAGGAAAATAAGCACACAAAATGAGTAAGTGATCATCTCTGTTCAGTGATTGTCTCTGCTGAACAGAACTTAACTAAACCACAAGGTAATCAGTGCTATTACAGCAAATCTGACCTATAAAAAGGCTTTTCATCCATTGCTTTCATCCATCTGTTTTGTTTTCATCCTTGTATTCTTGTCAAATCATACCCATCCTGATGGACCCACTGCTTTTAGGATGGCTAAATGTGGACCAGTTATAAACAGGCGCTATTGCTCTGGCCACACAGGCCAGTACTAGGACCTAAATAATAAGTATTTATGATCAATGTTATCTTCAATTTAAAAAAGATTTAAACTCAAAAATATTTATATTTCTTTCACATCTTATCTCATTCAGGACTACGCTACTTCGAAGAAAAAAAAAATACTCATAAAACAAAGAAGAAACTTTTCACCCAATGTTTACTTCCTAAAAGCTTATGAAAACATTTTTTATTTTAAGAAGATGTGGTGAAGTCAGGCAGCGCCCGTAGCTCAGTGGGTAGGGTACCGGCCACATACACCCAGGCTGGTGGGTTTGAATCCAGCCCAGGCCAGCTAAACAACAATGACAACTACAACCAAAATATAGCTGGGTGTTGTGGCAGGCGCCTGTAGTCCCGGCTACTTGGGAGGCTGAGGCAAGAGACTCACTAAGCCCAAGAGTTTAAGGTTGCTGTGACCTGCGATGCTACAGCACTCTACCCAGGGCGACAGCTTGAGGCTCTGTCTCAAAAAAAAGGGTATGGTAAAGTCATTCCTAATAAAATCTTTTCCCAAATTCTCTTTCTATAATTAATCTGACATAGTCCTATGCAAATTTTTAAAGCTAATATTCAAAAAATATCAGTGAAAATAAATTTCAGAAGCATCTATTTTAAATATTTAAGTTTTTTAATTTTAAAAAATTTCTAAAAATAAAGTAGCCAAACCTATAACCTGAAAATAAATGTTAACCATGCACCATTGTCCTTACTTTGTCTATTCTTAATGGAAGCTAATTCTTCTAGAACGGTCTGGTCTGTAGATCTGGCAAAGGCCTCTGCTGTGGCACAGTACCCATGGTGGACTAAATAAGATGAAACCATTCTTAAAAAGAAGAAACATACATCTTTTAGTCAGGAAAATACATGTTTCATTGTAATTTATACAAACAAGGCGTACACTAGCATTATAAAACAAACCTATTTACTCGAAACAGTAAGAAATGTCAACTTTAAGTTGAAAAAAATTTTGTCTTATTCATGTAATATTTCTAAAAGGTAACTACAAATGCTATGCTAAGACTACTCTCCCTAAAATAAATATTACTTGAGAATCAAGAACACTAGTGACCCTTTCTTGCATCTCCATTACCCTCAGGTCCCTTTGTATTTATTTCCCATTCTATTATTCAATCCTAATAACCATAATTTCTATTTCATCTTTATCATATTATCCCAGTAGTATGTTATCATGTTGTAAAATAACATTTAAAAATAATGGATTAACTCTTTATGTTTGGAAACACAACCACTTTCATTACCCACCAGTTAAATGAGATGGTATAGAAAGTATAGAAAAAACACTAAGGTGAACCCAGAGAATCTTTCAGAACAAAGTCTATATGAGTACTACTAATAAAGGAGGAATCAGCCTGCTAATCTAAATTAATTACTCTGGTTTTGTACAGAAAATTACTCAAATATGATTTACATGAAGTGACACTCTTCAAAAAGAATAGGTTTATTTCTTAAAAAGCTACCAAGTTGTCAAAATATATATTTACATCTACCCACAACATGTAGTTAGAAAAATTGGTGACCAAGCATTATTAACAAATAACTGATAGCTCCAAACAAAAAACTCTTAAACCTGCCTGATCCTACTAAGGCCGGTGAGAAAATGGTGGGAAGCAGTGGTTTACTGGGGGGACACTCAGGGAAAAACGGAAGAGAAGGTGGGAGGACTTCTAAAAAACAGACTTTCATCTTATTTTATCTAATTGTACAAATTAAGGGGGAGAAGACTTTTAGGATGGACTTCCTAGGAGGTCCTGGTAAGTCATTTCAATTTTCTGAAGAATTGGGTAGGTTAAATGTTCCCTTTACTACTATCTTGCTGTGATACTCAGTGGCAACCATTTTCAGAGCCTTAAAAGAAAGCTCCCCCATCCTATCTCCTAGCTCATAGGGACTATGGGATTGTGAGTTGGGGGTGTCTATTCTCTAACTTCATGGAACAAAGAAACTGGTATCAAAGCTCTGTAACATATATAATAGCTCTAGGGAAGAAGCTTGCTTTCAGAGTCATCATCATGTCTCCTAAATAATGTCCTCCAAAAAAAAAAATCCAAAAATGTGGGTGTTGGTGGAGGTCCCCCTCACATTTGTAAATCTTAGCACTCTGGGAGGCTGAAGTGGGTGGACTGCTTGAGCTCATGGATTCAAGAGTAGCTGGGCAAGAGGGGAATCCATCTCTACTAAAAACAGAAAAACTAGCTAGGTGTGGTGGTACACGCCTGTAGTCCCAGCTACTTGGGAGACTAAGGCAAGAGGATCTCTTGGGCCCAAGAGTTTGAGGTTGCTATGAGCTATGATGATGCCATGGCACTTAACCCAGGTCAACAGAGTGAGACTCTGTCTCAAAAAAAAAAAAAGAAGAAGAAGAAGAAAGTTCAAAGCAATTTAAGAACATTTAAGATGAAATGAGATGGTGATGATATCTGAAAGTTTTTGCTATTTTCTTGGCCTTGATTATAATAGCAAAGATGACTTTTAAAATTTAACAGTGTCTGTGTAATTTTTAAGTCTATGCTACCATTTTGAAGTCTGTGCCATTATTCAGTACTAAAGACATCCAGGTGTGTCATTGTTAGCCTTTTAGCAAAAGTAGAGTCTAAAAAGTTGACTGTCATTGGAAATGTATTTTCCTGCTAACTACTTACTTTTTTTTTTTTTAAAGCTCCCTAATAAAACAGATTGAAATTTTTTGACAAAGAAGGAATTGTGATAATTTCATTTTATGGTACCTTTCATTTGACACCCATTTTCTGCAATGCTACTGGCCATCCTCTACCAAGGTTACAAATGAATCCTAATTATGTTACTTTTAGAATACTAACTCCGTATTTACTGCTCTTTGATCTTCATTCCCTTTCTCTTTTCTTACATTTCTAATAACAGCATATACAAGTCAAGCATTAACATTAACTAGTAAGTTTTTTTTTTTAATCTCTTAAGATGGAAGCTTTTGGTCAAATTTTCCTGTTTAAAACAGAGGCAGTTATAATATCCCTGAATCTAAATGCTAAAAAGTAATTACTTAGCAAAAAGAAGATTCTTTAATAGTAACCAAAAATAACTAATATTATTCTTACACAGTAACCCAAACAGTGGAAAAACTTAGCCAAATCCTGAAATGCAAAATGTATACTTCTATATCCCAATACATTTTGATGCTTACTCTCACCAAGCCAAAAGTCTTTCTACTCATAAATATCTGAACTACTGCTGAATAATACAGCCAAGATCATGTCCAAACCCCACACATTCTGATTATAAACTCTAATTATCTCTTTACATGTAACTTTGGCATCAACATTATTAAAAGTTGAATTGTATAACCACAGAAATCATTAAATCCTATCACTAAGAATAGCCTAGGTAACCTAACATCACGTTATCTCCTCCACCAAATTAAGTCACACTGAAATATACTTCTGTATGTGTATCATCGATCAAACAATTATTTTTGTTTAAATTACTTTGAGAGTAAAATATCAATAATACAATAATTATTACGATATAAATCAACAGATTAAATAGCTTCTATGAATACCAAAAGAATAAATGTCTTATAAAAAAGATTTCTGAATAATGTCAATTCAAATTTCTTCATTCTTACTTTTGTATCATGGTCTGCCATTCTCCTTCGCGATCTCCAATTGGAAATCGGTCTATCTGTGCCTGTATTTTGGTTCTCCACTCTCGCATATAGTCTTCTATATCAAAAACGAAAGGATGCTGCCCAAAATTGGCATCAACCACTTCTCCTGGTGTCTGAAGCCCCACAGTAGGATACAAATTTGGCTGTAAGACAACATATTTCATCACCTATCCATTTTAAGTTAAGACTTACTTATTCTTTTAATGCTACCATTAAAACACTGTAACTACAAATTTATTTCATGACATTTAAAATCCTAACCAAAATATTAGTAAGAGAAGATGAAAATAAATGACTTAAAATGTTATATGTTAGATAAAAAAGTCATTTCCTGTGATTTAGTCAAGAGAAAACCAAAACAACCTAAAACACCTATTTTTTTAGCAGCAACAATGAATTATACCACATGGCATCATACTTCCAATATATAAAGTTGTAATTCTTGCTCTTAAGATTATGTTATATAGTAGTTATAGAAATATTCAAATATAAACACATAACTCAGGTTTGTCTCTTATTTCATATTTACTACATTTCTGCAAACTCCATGTTAAAGCTAGTTACCGTAAAAGTACAACCCTCACTAGGCATATACTATTTTAAATTTACTATTTTCATTTATATGTCCAGTTGGGATGCCTGACTTTACAAAGGTAAGGTGATAAAAATTTAAAACTATAAGCAAAATATAGTGCCATTAAGAGTTGAGATTCTCTATATAAAAACAAAAACTCAAATGTACATATTTCAAAGGAGGGATTTGAAGATTCTAACTCAGAAATGTATTCAGATATCCTCCAGAATTTCAAAGCTTAACAATCAAGTGTAAAAGATAGGTAGTAAAGTATACCAAAAAATGCAGAAGTCCTTCCTTTTCTCTATCACTAATTATAACAGTTGTTACATCAAAAGGGAGAATGAGTTTCTGAATGTCTACTGAATACCAAGCTTTCATCTTAATACTCCTGTGTAGTAACTATTATTTCTGTAACAAAGATACAGAAGTTGAGGATTTGAGATTAAATAATTTGCTCATGGTTGTTTTGCTAACAAGTGGCAGAGATGGAATTAGTCCAAAAGTTTCTCTGACACCTAATCCAAGGATCAATTTTTCTTCCTGTAACTCCAAATCCTACCACATCTTCAATTTATGTATGTATGGCTTTTTTTCTTTATTATTATCATAAGCATTTTCAGTATAAAAGAAGGTAAGGAGGGTGGCGCCTGTGGCTCAAAGGAGTAGGGTGCCCTATATGCCGGAGGTGGCGAGTTCAAACCCAGCCCCGGCCAAAAACTGCAAAAAAAAAAAAAAAGAAGGTAAAGATAATGATTATAATTTGTGTGTGAATGTAAGATATTAGACAAATATCATAGCAAAAAGCCAAGGGGATCTATTTTTAAACAACTACTCAATCAAGCAAGAAAAAATCAGAAACAAAAACTTATGTCAAAATATCAGGAAATATAAAGTACTACTAGAATATGAAAATAAATGGTTAAATCAAAGTATGCCGAAGTACTGGTTCTTAATGATTAATACAACAAGTTCATAGAATTTCAGGCCCCAAACAGAATTTTAATCCCCAAACTGTTTCACCAATGAGAAGAGTATGGAGACCTGAATACACTAAGGACATACTATTAAAGCACACAGCTTGATAATGGTATCACATAAAGGAAAAACCTCATGTCTCTAAAGCAAAGTACAGTATTTTTTGCTTTAAAATCCACTGCAGATTTAGGAGATATTTTAAAATAAAAGTATATGAAGCCAAAGACAAAGAAATCAGCAGAGTGAAAGGAAATTCTGTTTACTGATGTTCAAGATTGTCCAAATAAAGATCCTTTTAAAATGATTTGCCAATCTAAATTCTCTTACAAATTTAGAAAAATAATCATATCAACACTTAAAAAGACAATCAGCATTCATAAATTTCTGGTAAAACTGTTCCATAAAAGTTTAAAACTCCCTTATGACAAAAATGTCAAAAACAAATGAACTTTCTACAAAAAACAATCTTCCACACATATGATAAAGAATCAGTATTCCAAATGTAAAAAATATCCTCACAATACAGGAAGACAGAAATTACCAGTTCGAATTCTCAAAAATGGCAATAAGTATGTAGGCAATTTACGGGAAAAAAATACAAAATTATTACTCTTTAGAATGTAATGTAAAAACAAGATCTTTTTGTTGTTGCAGATTAGATTAAGATTTAAAAAACTGAGAATACCCAATGTTGATGAAAATAAACATTCTCATCCACAGAAGTATAACCTACATAACCTTTTTTTTTCTTTTTTTTTTGAGACGGAGCCTCAAGCTATCCCCCTGGGTAGAGTGCCATGGTATCACAGCTCATAGCAACCTCCAACTCCTGGGCTCAAGCAAGTCTCCCGACTCTGTCTCCCAAGTAGCTGGGACCACAGGCACCCGCCACAACACCTGGCCTTTTTTTGGTTGCAGCCATCATTGTTGTTTGGTGGGCCCGGGCTGGGGATTCGAATCCGCCACCTTAGGTGTATGTGGCTGGTGCCTTAGCCGATTGAGCCACAGGCGCCAAGCCCCTACATAACCTTTTAAGAAAGAAATCTAGAAAAGCCTATTAAAATTGACAGAGTAATTTCATTTGTAAGAGTTTTATTCTACAGAAAAGTAAACATGTACAAAGATACATGTTCTGCAGCATTATCTGTCATCCTGGGTAGGTGCTGAAGCGTCATAGCTCATAGCAACCTCACAGTCTTGGACTCAAGCAATCCTCTTGGCTCAGCTTCCTGAGTAGCTGGGACTACAGGCGCCCACCATGAAGCCTAGCTAGTTTTTCTATTTTTAGTGGAGATGAGGTCTCACTCTTGCTGAAGCTGGTCTCAAACTCCTGAGTTTAAGTGCTCCACCAGACTTGGCCTCCCAGAGTCTAGGATTACAGGAATGAGCCACTGCGCCTGGACAATTTTTTTAATATCTAGATAGTAGGTATCATATACAGCATGCATCAAATCTCAAAAGCCAATAATAAGATATACCATTATTTTATGGTCTAAGAAAAAGCACTGCGAATTAAACTGATAGGTCATAGATTCCCATTTCAGAAATATTAAAATATGAAAAAATTTGCACTTTAGTTAGAATTGATGAATTGCAGCAGTATACTGTAAAGAGGCAAAAAGAACAGAATAAAAAATGTATGGACACAGAAAGATATCCTATATACATCACTAAATGAAAAGAGCAAACTGTAGAATAATGTACATAATAGGGCCCCATCTTCTGTGTAAATATTTAAATAATGATCATACTGGCTTACATGTCTTTACAAAGGGTCTAGAACAGTGGTTCTCAACCTGCAGGTCACGACCCACAGAAACTGTATTAAAGGGTTAGGAAGGTTTAGAACCACTGGTCTGGAAGAATATGCACTCAAGTTAAAATAGTCATCAGAGCTAAAGCTGCTAGGATTATGAACTTCTTTTTTATACATTTTAGTAGTTATAAACATTTTCTCATTTAAATATGTGACACTATAAACATCTATAATAAGAGGTGGATTAAAAAAACTTTAAAGTACTATCAAGTCAATTTGAGCTCACTAAAAAGTAATTACAATTGGTGTACCATTTACTCAATCTTAAAACTGGAGTATTTGGGGGAAGAAGATTAAAGACACATTCCTTAACTTGCTGGACTATAGATTTTAGAAACCACAGTTTTTTAAAGCATACAAACCAATGAGTTTTAGTATATTCACTGAAATGTCCAAATATCTTATCTCATTTTATAACATTTCCATCACCCCAAAGAGAAACAATACCCATTAGAAACTATTCCTCATTCCTTCAATCCCCCTAACCCCTAGGCAAACCACTAATACACTTTTTGACTCTACAGAATAATTTGCCCATTTGGGTACTGTATAAATGGAATTATACAATATGTGGTCTTCTGTGCCTTCTTCAATTTAGCATGTTTTCAAGATTCATCTGTGTGGCAGCACATATCTTGATTATAGATTTATAGGAAACATTTTCCAGGAATATATTTCTAAATATAAAAAAATTACTCCTGCCTTTGTAGAATTAGCCACAACAATAGTCTCTTTATGAAAAAGAACAGAAAAACAGATCTCACTTCTATTAAATTGTGAAAGAGAAAGATATCAAATATTTTCAATCTAGAAATTGCTCAATAACATAGCTTGTTCTACAAGTATTATATTTAAAAGATTTCCTCTAATGAAATTAAAGCAAAAAATGTACCCATAAGAAGTAGATTTCAAGTCAGCATCTAGAACTGGAAAGCAGCATCCCTTCAAACAAGAATGCCTAGTGTAACACAAGGAATATATAACTCAATCTCAAACTGCATTAGTTGGTTTAGAGTTAAAGCCATTTCTCAAACTGGTGAGGTAAGCTGGGAAGACTATTTTGAAAAAAAAAAAAATCTAGATTTTTCAGAGCTGTATAAACACCCCATGTTCTGCAACAGGTGCAATATAGTCCAGGTAAACTGGTTTTTCTGCACATACACTCTCTCCCAAGATTCAGTGGTATAACTAGCTAGTGGAGGTCATAGGTCCAGAATATATAAACACTTCTTTTAGACTTTTTCCATCTTCTTTAATTGGAGAATTGGTATGTAGGCATGTGGACATCTCGAAAGATTTATAGTCACAAAAATGAAAAACTCTTAGAAGCACTATATTTAAAGTAAGTCTATAAACACTACCGTACCTACTGTTACAGCAAAGGTGCACATCATTGGTTTACTTATAAATGAGAGGGAAAACCATAATGGGTAACTCAAAACTGAGACAAAAAATAGAAGGCAGCACAAAAGTCCACATGTCTAAAACCAATCAAGCCTTTTCCGAATGATCACCACTCTATCAACAAGAAATAAAAGGTAACAAAAAAACTTCACCCTGACAAGTTGATTTTACACACTTACTGCCACTAAAAGCAAGAAAAATACGGCCACTAAGCCTTTTAAATAACTCCAAATAAAACTTAAAGTATTCTTACCAGAGCCTCTCAACGGTTAAGGACCACATCAACTCAGCCACTGAACCTGCACCTACACACTCTCCTGCCTGCCTGTTGCCACAATGCTCTTCTCCAAAGCCCATCCCCCTCCACTTATGCACTTGCCTACCTCTCTCTATACTACAGATTTTTTTTTCTTTTTGCTTGCTGGGGAATCTATCAGCAAACATGTATCTTGCTAAATCTCCTAATTTAGATTTTTTTTATTGCCTTCACTTCCATCACCAACTACTATTCCATTTCTTTACTCCACAATGTGGCCAAAGTCTTCTAGAATTGTCTAGTCTATAATGTCCCTCTTCTTTTTCTCTCTTAAATCCATTCCAATCAGGATTTCTCCATCACTCTACTGAAATTTTCTTGTCAAGTTTACCAGTGCCCTCCACTCCACTAACTACAATAGTCAATTCTTGGTCCTAACTTTCTGTGATGTGTCACTAGCATTTGATACCACTGCTCACTCCTTGCTCCTCAATGTATTTCTTCACTAGCCTTTCATGACATCCAATTCTTGGTCTTCCCCCTTACTTCACTGATTGTTCCCTCCCAATTTCCCTTTGCTGGTTCTTCCTTTACTCCCAAATTTAGCATGCCTTAGAATTCAAACCTTGGTCCTCCTCTCTTTCCTGTCTATACACAATCCCTTGTTGATTCAGACCAGTCTCCTGACTCTTAACACTCAAGCGGTAATGACTCCCAAATGTTCACCTCTAACCCAGCTCTCTCTTGAATTCAAGGCTTACATATCCAACTGCATACTAGGCAACTTTTACCCCAAATTGAACTACTTACTCCTCCCTCAAAACTTGCCTGCTCCGTATCAGTAAGTGACACCTCCATTCTTTCAACTCCTAAGTCAGGAGCGCTTTCTCACATTTTCACACCCAATGCATTAGCAAATTCTCATTGCTCAGGAAGATTTTTAGAAGAATCTTGTTTATATTATCTTATTTTTCCACTTAACTCTTCAATCTGTTTAGAACTTACTTTGATATAAAATATAAGATAAAACCCTAGCACTATATATTTTTTCAAAAAATATTTATTCCATTATGGCTTATTAAATAATGCTTCTTGGTGAGCAATTCTGATCTGCAGACTCCAAACTTTCCTTTGGCTTAAAGTTATTTTCTTTTTTTTTTTTTTTTTTGAGACGGAGCCTCAAGCTATCCCCCTGGGTAGAGTGCCATGGCATCACAGCTCATAGCAACCTCCAACTCCTAGGCTCAAGCGAGTCTCCTGCCTCCGCCTCCCAAGTAGCTGGGACCA
>CAUYQV010104722.1:0-12411 GCA_963574575.1 Galagoides demidoff | reverse complement strand
AGGCGCCCGCCACAACGCCTGGCCATTTTTTGGTTGCAGCCATCATTGTTGTTTGGTGGGCCGGGCTGGGGATTCGAACCCGCCACCTTAGGTGTACGTGGCTGGCGCCTTAGCCGATTGAGCCACAGGCGCCAAGCCAGTCAAATTTCTTGATTGACTGACCAATAGCTAACATTTATTTATATAACCCATCTAATGGAATCTTCACAACTATATTAGGTAGATTCTGTTATCTCCATGTTATAGATGAAGAAAGTGAAGCCCAAAATAAACTGTACATATCACAACAAAATTCAAACTCAAACCTACTAACAACAACCAAAAAAAAAAAAAATTCATGCCCTCACCCACTAGGTTATACTGTTCAATGCATAGCACAGTCACTTAGGAAAGCCTTTGCTCCACCCACAAGAGAAATTGGCACACCTCCTCCTTTCTGATAATTGTCTTTTGGGTTTTTTTGAGACTGAGTCTCAGTGGTTCTCGGAAGAGTGCTGTGGCGTCACAGCTTACAGCAACCTCAAACTCTCGGGCTTAAGCGATTCTCTTGCCTCAGCCTCCCAAGTAACTGGGACTACAGGCACCCACCACAACACCCAGCTATTTTTGTTTGCAGTTGTCATTGTTGTTTATCAGGTCCCAGCTGAGCCTAAACCTGCCAGCCTCAGTATATGTGGTGGGTTCCCTACTCACTGAGCTAAGGGCGCCAAGACTGATAACTAGTTTTGTAAGACTGTCTCTTTTTCCTTTGGCTTACAGAAAGCCCCGCCAATGAAATTCAACAGCGGCCTTTTGTTGGCGTTCGGTCTGTTCCTGCCTCAATTTTGCACCTTTATATGTTGCTGTCCTGACTTTCCTTTCTGTTATATGATTATAGTCTATATATAATTAGAGAAGAAACAGTAAATACATAGGATAACTTAAATTAAAAAACAAAAGTTAAAAATTTTATTAAACAGCTTTCCAACTTGTTTTTCCCATTGCCCTATAAGCTAAGGTTCCTTCCATCCACCA
The DNA here is from genome assembly GCA_963574575.1 of Galagoides demidoff. NCBI lineage: Eukaryota > Metazoa > Chordata > Mammalia > Primates > Galagidae > Galagoides > Galagoides demidoff. Next base: position 11,397 of record CAUYQV010104722.1, on the reverse strand, counting down.
GTCCTCTCTGAGCAAAAGTTACCTTACCCAGCCCTCTCTGTTCAGAGAAAGACCCAAGAATGGACTTCCATAGGTGGGTAACCTACAATTGGACCTGAATCTGGTACCGCCCACCTGGAAGCTAGCTAGTTCCCAAGGAGATAGCTCAGGGCAAAGAGTTCAGCCAATAGGCAGTCAATACATACTCAGCCAATCCCACAATTCCCTGGGAATCCACATGGAGAGACTGAAGGAGTTGGTGTATCAGTTGACCTTTTTTAAATACAATATCAAGATGTTTGCCTTTTAATCTAAGCTATACAATCTTCAATTAAATCCTCAACCAGCATTTAGGATGTGGAAGGAATTTCTCTATGCCCATGAAATAAGGCTATTTGCCCCTGCTTGCTCTCACAATAGCTGGCATGGATGGATTGAAAGAACCTTTTTTTCTCATTTTGTAGAGAGATGGAGACTGTTTTGCCCAGGCTGGAGTGCAGTGGTTATGCACAGGCCTACAGTCTGAACTACTGGACTTGAGTGATTGATCCTCTTACCTCAGCCTCTCAAGTAGCTGAGACTACAGCTATGGGACAATGCACCTACCAGGATTGGAACTTTTGATTGTACTCAGAATGTGAGCTCTATACATGTATATCTAATGTAATCTTCCTAACAATCTTATGAGCAATGTATTGTGACTCTCTTCCATTTTACACATGAAGAAAGGTAAAGTCGGTATTTGAACCAACATTGTTTGACTCCAAATACATTCTTGTAAATTGCATACTATTGCTTTCATCTCCACTGTCGCCCACCCGCCCTACCTTTAAGATCGACTTTAGTAAATTACTAATATTTCTAAGTTAGGGCATGGTGGCTCATGCCTGTAATCCTAGCACTCTGGAAACCCAAAGCAGGTGGAACCCTTGAGTTCAGAAGTTTGAGACCAGCCTGAGCAACAGTGAGACCCCATCTCTACTAAACATAGAAAAAACTATTAAGGTGTTGTGGCAGGTGCCTATCGTCCCAGCTACTCAGGAGGCTGAGGCAGAAGGATCTTGAGCCCAAGAGTTTGACATTGCTGTAAGCTACGATGATGCCACAGCATTTTACCAGAGTGAGACATTGTCTTAAAAAAAAAAAAATTTTTTTTGTAATAAAGAGGAAACTGGTGCATGGTCTTGAAAATTCACCTGAAAGATGGGTGGTGCCTGTGGTTCAAGGAGTAGGGCACCAGCCCCATATACTGGAGGTGGTGGGTTCAAACCCAGCCCTGGCCAAAAACTGCAGAAAAAAAAAAAAAAGGAAAGAAAATTCACCTCAAGGAGAGGTGCATAAGGAAACAATGGAAAAAAAGCTGCTCTGAGTCTTTAAATTTGAATCTTGATGCTTCCACATACTTGCTGCTCATTTTCTTTTCTATGCCTCAGTTTCCTCATGGCTCTGTGAGGTTATACTCAGTACTCTGCTTATACCTTACAGAAGTGTATAAGGGTTTTTTGAGATAATGGGTTTGAAAACGTTTTGTATCCTTTGAAAAGCCAAACCAATGGATAAGGTGCCCTAACTTTGTGCAGTGAGTCAAAGGAAGAGAAGGCAAACCAATCAAAGCTCGATGAGGGCTTCTTTTCACTGCCCTGTTTCTTATGTGAGAAGCCACCTCTATCTGCCTGGCCTTCCACTATTTTTCCCCCTGTCCTTTCAGCTTCACTCCCCATGCTTTCTTAGAAGTTGAAAATAATCTGCCAGCTGCCCAGAGACTCTCAGAAGTAGCTTAAGATAGATAGAAAGCTGCCCAGAGACGATTGAAAGTAGCTTAAGATGACTGATAATTAATGGAGAATTCCCAAAATAGTGCAGGGCCCCTGGAGGGTAGGAATCTCTCAGGCCCCCAGAATGCAGACTTCTCAACACTAGGTCCTGCTGCTTACTTATAAAAGTCATTCATTTCAGTGCATGCTTTGCATGGATTAGCCCCAAACTCTCACAATGCTTCAGCATCTCCTTCATATCCCAATTCAGCTAGCAGACAGAGGTAACTTTGAAAAACAACTTGCCCAGGGTCAGAAACTAAAACTGAATCATGTTTCTAATTCAAAACTTCCCAGAATTTTCCAGACACCACACTGTATCCCTATTGTGGGGTAGTCATTTCAACTCCAATTCAGAGTAGAGCAGTAGTTGTCAGAGCATGGTCCAGAGGTCCCTAAGGGAACTTGAGACTCAAGAGTCTGTTGAGGCCAAAACTATTTTCATAATAATACTAAGAAATGATTTGCATTTTTTGCCAGACACAGTGGCTCATGCCTACAATTCTAATAATTTGGGAGGCCAAGGTAGGAGGATTGTGGCCAGGAGTTCAAGACAAAGTGAGCAACATAACAAGACCCTGCCTTTATTAAAAAAATAGAAAAATTATCCAACTGTGGTGGTATGTACCTATAGTCCTCGATACTGGGGAAGCTGAGGCAGAAGAATCATTTGAGCTTAGAAATTTGTGGTTGAGATATGATGGTGCCACTGTACTCTAGCTCAGGCATCAGAGCAAAAACTTGTCTGAAAGAAAATTATTTACTTTTTTACTGTGTTGACATTTGTGCTAACAGTACAAAAGTAGTGGTGGTAAAATTACCAGTACTTTTTTGGTCACAAATCAAGGCAGTGGGACAATATGTGCTTGTAGTCATGTAATCTTCATCAACATACTGGTAGTGGGCAGACCCTATGGCTCAAAGGAGTAGGGCACTGGCCCCATATACTGGAGGTGGTAGGTTCAAACCTGGCCCTGGCCAAAAAGGTTTTTATTTTATTAAATCTAGACATTTGAATATAAGTCTTTTTATTATTCTTGGTGATGGAAAGGAAATTATAGGCAATTTCTGGGTTACAAACAAGATAGGTTCCATAGGTTTGTTCTTAAGATGAATTTGTATTTAAGTTGGAAAGGTACATTTACCTATTACCCATAATAGCCTCCATTCATAAGTGAGAGTTGTACATCTGTCAGATGTTTGTAACTGTCTTTTATCACTTTTTAAGTTGAGGTAAAATTCATATTACATAAAATTAAGCATTTTACTTGTTTATTTATTTATTATTTTATTTTATTTTATTTTTTTATTTTTTATTTTTTTTTGAGACGGAGCCTCAAGCTATCCCCCTGGGCAGAGTGCCATGGCATCACAGCTCATAGCAACCTCCAACTCCTGGGCTGAAGCGAGTCTCCTGCCTCCGCCTCCTAAGTAGCTGGGACCACAGGCGCCCGCCACAACGCCCGGCCATTTTTTGGTTGCAACCATCATTGTTGTTGGGCGGCCCGGGCTGGGGATTCGAACCCGCCACCTTAGGTGTACGTGGCTGGCGCCTTAGCCAATTGAGCCACAGGCGCCGAGCCTATTTATTATTTTAGAGACAGGGTCTCACTCTGTTGCCCAGGTATAGTACAGTGGCACATTCATAGCTCAATATACCCTCGAATTCCTGGGCTCACACAATCCTCCCACCTCAGTCTTCTGAATAGCTAGATCTACAGGCACATGCCACCACATCCAGCTAATTTTATTTTTTGTAGAAACAGGGGTTTGCTATGTTGTCCTGGCTGGTTTTGAACTCCCAGCCTCAAGAGATCCTCCTGCCTTGGCCTCTCAAAGTGCTGAGATTACAAGCATGAACCATATGCATGGCAGAAAATACTATTTTTACTTGAAAAAATGGCTAACAGGCAAACTATAGTTATTCATATTTGGGTATTTTACATATATTTTCTCAAAAATACATGAAGTGAATTTTCACTCCAAGTGAAATAGCTGATAGTGTTTGTTACTGATAAAATGTGAGCTTAATTATAATTTTGGAAAGTGTGAGTGTCCCACCATAAGCTTGATAGCTTCCCAAACATGCCAACATTCAGAAGAGCTGCATAACCCAGTAAACTAGTATTTTCCATGTGACCAATGCATTATTACCAATGAACTATTCAAAAAGAAATCAAGAAAACTGTCCTATTCACAATAGTTCCAAAAATATACTTAGGAATAAATTTAACCAAGTAAAAGATCTGCACCCTAAAAATTATCAAACATTCATAAAAGAAATTGAAGACAAATAAGTTGAAAGATATTCCTTGCTCATAGGTTGGAAAAATTAATATTGTTAAGCATCCATACTACTAAAAGCAATCTACAGATTCAATGTTATCTTAATTCCAATGACAGTTTTCACAGAAATAATAAAGATAACCAAAAATACACATGAAACTACAAAATATCCCAAATATTCAAAGAAATCTTAAGTAAAAAGAACAAAGCCAATAGCATCACACTACCTGATTTCAAAATCTACCCTAAAACTATGGTAATCAAAATAGCATGATACTGACATAAAAACAAATACATAGAACAATGAAACAGAGACCCCACAAGTAAATTTACACATTTATAGTCAATTGATTTTCACCAAAGATGCCACGAACACAACAGAGAAAGGACAGTCTCATCAATAAATGGTGCTGGGAAAATTACATATCCACATGCAGAAAATTAGACCATCATTTTATACCATATTCAAAAATCAGCTCAAAATGGAGTTATGACTTAAACATAAGACCTGAAACTAAGAAATAGGGTAAAATCTCCATAATATTGGTCTGGAAAATGTTTTTTTAGATATGACCCAAAAGCACAGGCAACAAAAGCAAAAATACACAAATGGGGTTACATTATATTGTGTTAGAATATGCTGCTTCTAAAAGGCTTCTGCCCGTGAAAAGACAAACAAAAGAATGGGAGACTATATTTGCAAACAATACATTTGATAAGGGGTTAATATACAAAATGCATAAGGAACTCAAAAACTCACTAGTAAGCAAACAAATGATCCTGTTGAAAAATGTGGGCAAAGGACCTGAATGGACATCTCTCAAAAGAAGACACACAAATGGCCAACATGTTTATTAAAAAATGCTCAACATCACTAATTATCAAGGAAATTAAAATTAAAACTGCAATGAAGCCAGGCCCTCTGGTTCATGCCTAAAGTTTTAGCTACTCAGGAAGCTAAGCTGGAAGGATCACTTGAGCCTGGGAGTTGGAGGCTGCAGTGAGCTATGATTGAACCATCGCACTCCAGCCTGGGAGACAGAGGGAGACTGTATCTCAAAAATAAATAAATACAACTATCATATTTTCTAGCCATTCTACTACTAGGTATACAGCCAAAGGAAATAAAATCAGTATTCCATCTTCACTGCAGCATTATTCACAATAGTCAAGATATGGAACCAATCTAAGTGTCCCATCAATGGAGGAATAGATAAAGAAAATGTGGTATATATACACAAGTGTACATAATGGAATACTTCTCAGCCTTAAAATAGAGATCCTCTTATTTGAGATGATGTAGATAAACCTGGAGGACATTATGCTGAGTGAAATCAGCCAGGCACAGGAAGATAAACAGCAAAACAATCTCACTTATATTTGGAATGTGAAAAAAAAAAATAGAACTCATAGAAACAGAAAAATAGTAGTTCTCAAGGACTGGGAAGTCAGAGAATTGGAGAGCTGCTGATAAAAGGACACAAAATAAAAGTTTTTCGGGAGAAATAAGTCCAAGAGATGTCCATCATAGTGACTATAGTTAATAATAAACAATCTATTGCATACTTGATATTGCTAAGAGAATAGATTTTAAGGGTTTTGACCACTAAATATCATAAGTATGCATTTGAGACAATGCATAAACAGCTTGATGTAGCTACTATACAATGTATCATCATGTTTTATGCCCTACATATATACACTGTTTACTTGTCAACTAAAAAAAGGAAAAAATACTACCAAATCATCATATGAAAAGATATTCAAAGAACATTCATAATATCATGGGGAAAAAATGCATTACAGAAATGTGGCAAGCAGTTAATTAAAAAATAGTATGCTGGCCAGGTGTAGTAGCTCATGCCTGTAATTCCAGCACTTTGGGAGGCCAAGGCAAGAGGATCACTTGAGGCCAGGAGTTTAGGACCAGTGTAGACAATACAGTGAGACTCCATCTCTACAAAAAAAACAAAAAAAAGTTTAAAATTAGCCAGATGTGGTGATTGAAAGGTTATACTTGCAGAAAATAATAGGAAAATACCTAATCCTGCAATTTCCTAGTAACACTTAAAGATAGGCTATAATAGCTTCTATGAGTTCTCTCCATAATAGGCACCCTATGGGAGTTCTATTTTGCACAACTTCTGAAACAAGCTAAACAGACAGAAAAGAGATGTAACTCTTTCTCTTCAAAATTGCTTTTGAGAATCTGCTTTTACAGAAATACTGGTGAACAGCAAGGTACAAACTGCAGAGCTCAGTCATATCTCTAGGGCAGAGTATTATCTGCTGTGATAATCCCTTCTCCAAGCATGGAGCCAAGTCTTAAACTTCAACATCCAGCCCCAACTTCAGTTATTTGCCTGTGGATGTAGCAGTTTCATGGTTCCCTGTTACTTTGGCTACAGCCATAAACTTTTTTCACCCCCTAAATAAAAAGCCAAAGTATCTGATTCTCTCTACCAACACCATCTCCTTCTCTTTCATCATGTTGGCCTTCACACACACACACACACACACACACACACACACACACACAGGAAAAAGTAAATAAACTTCTTCTAGCCCAATCTTATCTGGAGAAATCTTTCTCAAAACACATGTTTGTTGGCTCGGTGCCTGTGGCTCAAGTGGCTAAGGTGCCAGTCACATACACGTAAGGTGGCAAGTTCCAATCCAGCCCGGGCCCGCCAAACAACAATGATGGCTGCAACCAAAAAATAGCCAGACATTATGGTGGGCACCTGTGGTCCCAGCTACTTGGGAGGTGAAGGCAGGAGACTCGCTTGAGCCCAGGAGTTGGAGATTGCTGTGAGCTGTGATGTTACAGCACTCTACGGCTTAAGGCTCTGTCTCAAAAAAACCAAAACAAAACAAAACACGTTTGCTAGCTCACACCTTAATAGTGGTGAGTGCCTATATCCCAGCTACTCAGGAAGCTGAGGCAGGAGAATTGCTTGAGCCTAGGAATCTGAGGCAGCAGTGAGCCTCAAGCCACTGCACTCCAGTCTGGGTAATAAAGCATGACCCTGTCTCTAAAAAAACGTGGAGGGGGAATAGTATGCTAAAAAATATATTTATAAATTAATAGATAACAGCACAGTGGTTATAGTGCTAGTCACATACACTGAGGGTGGCGGGTTAGAACCCAGCTAAACAACAACAAAAAAATAGCAGGGCGTTGTGGCAGACGCCTGTAGTCCCAGCTACTTGGGAGGCTGGTGCAAGAGAAATCGCTTCAACCCAAGAGTTTGAGGTTGCTGTGAGCATTCTACAAAAGGGCAATAGTGAGACTGTCTCAAAAAAAAAAAATTAATAACATAGTATTATCTCAGTTTTAATTTCTACAAAGGTAAATATCCATTGATATAACCTACATAAATAAAAGATTTTTTTTTTTTTGAGATAGAGTCTCACTCTGTCACCCTAGGTAGGATGCTGTGGTGTCATAGCTTATAGCAACCTCAAATTCCTGGGCTCAAGCAATCCTCTTACCTCCAGTAGCTGGGACTATAGTTACCCACCACCACACCCAACTGGTTTTTCTATTTTATTAGAGATGGGGTCTCACTCTTGTTTAGGCTGGTCTGAAACTCCTGAGCTCAGGTGATTCATCTGCCTCAGCCTCCTAGAGTGCTAGGATTATAGGGGTGAGACACTGCGCCCAACAAACAAAAGCAATTTTTGAGAAACCAGCTAGTTTGGAAACCACTGATATGGAGGATTCATTGGCATTTTTCAAGAGCAAGGACATTTTTACTGAGTACATGGATTTTTTTATTTAGTTATATTTAATATATATTTAGAAAAATGCAGATCAAATTTCATGTCGCAGATACCTTTTTCTTAGGATGAGACTAAATTTATTTATATAAAATGATAGACCAGGAACAGTGCCTCATGCCTATAGTTCCAGTACTTTAGGAGGCCAAAATGGGAAGATGGCTTGAACCAGGAGTTCAAGACCAGCCTGAGCAACATAATGAGAACTCGTCTCTACAAAAATTTGTTTTTTTAATTAGTTGGGTATGATGGCATACAACTATAGTCCCAGCTATTCAGGAGGCTGAGGTGGAAGGATCACTTGAGCCCAGGAGTTTTGAGGTTACAGTGAGTTATGATGATTCTACTACACTCCAGAGTAGGTGACTGAGCATGAGTCTACTATACTCCAGACTAAGTGACTGAGCAAGATTCTGTCACTAAAAAATATATCAAACCAAATTTAAAAAATCAATTTAAAGAAAAATATGAAATAAATACTAATATAAAGCAAAATTGTGTCAAAAATTCATGAGGATGGCTCCATGCCTGTAGCTCAGCAAGTAGGGCACCAGCCACATATACCAAGGGTGGCAGGTTCGAGCCCGGCCTGGGCCTGCTAAACAACAATAACAACTGCAACCAAAAAATAGCTGGGCATTGTGGTGGGTGCCTGTAGTCCCACCTACTCGGGAGGCTGAGGCAAGAGAATCACTTAAGCCAAAGTTGCTGTGAGCTGTGATGCTACAGTACTCTACAGAGGGCAACAAAGTGAAACTAGTTTCAAAAAAAAAAAAATTTCATGAGGATGGTACCCAAATGACTAGACTTTGAACTTGCATGATTGAGCTTTTGAATCAGGTAAACTTGGCACCATTCCTTACTGTATGGGTGACCTGCATCTGGAAAATGGATTATCATAGGGATTAAATAACTTAACATTTGTACAGTAGCACTCAGATGTGGTTCCCATCATTCTCCCTGAGGGAGGTACCCTGCGATCTGGTGTCAGGGAAGGTCTGTATTACAGACCCCGCTGAGCCACTGACTCACTGCCTGGTCTGACCCCACTCTTGAGGCTTCAGTTTTCTCAGCCAGAAAAATCACAGAGTAGGATGCCATCTTCTCTGGAGCCTCCTAATCCTACCAACCATCCTCTGATTAAAGGATCAGCCTCACCTTAATAATTATTGTGATACGGAATCACAGAATTGCAGCTGGAAAGGACTCAAGAGCTCCAAACATATCTCCCAGGCACCTCTGTTCCACTTCATAAATGAGGAAACTGAGGCCCAGAGAGGTTAAACAACCTGTTCAGCCACACAGAAAGGGTGGTTATTGGGGAGGAAGTCAGGAGGTTCTGCCCCAGTGTCCAACTGGGAAATGAGATTGCCTCCTCCACATTTTGAAAAATGACTTAGGTGTTTGATGATTTAGCAACTATACCCTCCTTAACAAATACCCAAAGATTCTGCTGGGGCTACAAGTCCCATTTCAGCCTGAGAAAATCAATTGCCGTTAGGATAGGAACACTGTTAAACAGATTAACGGATCACTTCATATTACAAACTAAACCCACCTTTAAAAGTTCAGGCACCCAAATTCCTCTAGCAATGGCACAGAAGATGAAACTGGCAAGACGAGGTTAGAAAGCTACGGGGGGACAAGTGGCTTCCTTCCTTTTCTTCTCCATTTGTTCTCTCTGTCTCCTCTCTCTCCTTTTCCTCCTCTCCCAATGTAAGACAACACACCCCTCTCAGTGCCCAGCTTGCTTTGCCCAAAGCTTCCCTGTAGCCTGGGCCAACTCACCAGCTACAAATAGAATCAGAAACCACTGAAAATAACTCCTCCTTTCTTCTGCCCAGAACTTCCAAGTACTTGCTAGGACACTCTGCCCCCACCAAGTGGGCACCAAGCAAGGAACTTAGGTAGAAAGAAACCAAGTTCACAGTTAAGGACCATTTCCGAAACAACAGTCCCAATAACAGCGGACTTTTACTAAGTGCTGCTCGGTGACAGTACCACAGCAAGAGCCTGGCTTTACTTCCCAGTCATCCAAGAGGAAGGCCCTGGTGATTAACCCCATTAAGCAGATGAAGCTCTAAGAGGCAAGTTAACTTGCCCAGAGCTACACAGCCAGTGGAAGGTGGAGCTAGAGTCTAAACCCACCCAGGGTACTGGACTCCACATAGATAACCACCCCCACTACATTGCTTCTATCCAGATCTTTGGAAGCTGTAGGGAGCTCAAACCATCTTCTTTGACAGCCAGGGAAACTGAGGCCCAGAGAAAGGAAGATCTTGCCCAAAGGTACTCAGTAAATGAGTGCATCAAGCACCCAGGTCTCTTGGCTAAGAGGCCAATTGTTTTTGCAGAGGTCAAGGCAAACAGAGACTCTCTTGTTCCTTTTATGTAGAAGCCCCATGGGTCTTTTTTTTTTTTTTTTTTAACTTTTCAACCTCCTCCATTTTCCCAACAGAACAGAGAGCTCCCCACCCCCAGACACCCGTCTGGCAGCCAGGCATCCTGAGATTACCTCTTCTCCCTCTGCTCATGGTGTTTAATGTTCTAGGGGAAAAGAGCAAACATCAGGGCATAAATCATAGGTGACACAAGTTGGCTTTCTCCTCTGCTGAATATGAAGCAGACGGGACACAGCAAGAGAAGAGAATTAGTGAGGATTTGCTGGCTTATTTAAATTCAAGGTCCAAAAGCACACATTTCTCCCACCCCTGAGAGTTAGATAAATTTCCCTGTACTCCCAGATCCCATTAGTAATAAAATAATTCTCTGAAACAGTCTTAACCTCTGCAGTGATGACAGGAGAGAGAATAAGGCAAGGAAGCTCTGCTAGGGAAGAATTTAAGAAGCAGTTAAGGGATATGACAAAGAGTCTCACACCTGGTGTCAGAAGACCTTGATTTCATTCCCTGCCACACCTCTATGGCATATGTTAAACTCCCTCAGTTTCCCCAATGTATCTAAGAGCCAAGGAGTTCAAGGAGATGCATGCATTCACTCTTTATTGCAAATGCTCCTTGAGCCTTTCCTTTATTGAGCACCAAGAGAAGCTCTGCCCATGCAACAGTAAACAAATCAAAACAAATCTCTGCCCTTCTGAAGCTTCCAGTCTACTTGGCAAAAGAAAATCAACAGAAGCCCAAATAAGTGCTCTGTGGAGAAGATACAGGATTTTTTTTTTTTTTTTTTTGAGACAGAGCCTCAAGCTATCCCCCTGGGCAGAGTGCCATGGCATCACAGCTCATAGCAACCTCCAACTCCCGGGCTCAAGCCAGTCTCCTGCCTCCACCTCTCCTGTAGCTGGGACTACAGGCGCCTGCCACAACGCCCAGCCATTTTTTTTGGTTGCAGTCATCATTGTTGTTTGGCAGGCCCCGGCTGGGGATTCGAACCTGCCACCTTAGGTGTACATGGCTGGTGCCTTAGCTGATTGAGCCACAGGCGCCGAGCCAAGATACAGGATTTACGGTAGCAATTATGTAGAGCAACATACCCCAGACCTTTGCAGAGATACGAAGGAAGGGTAGAGTTAACT
>CAUYQV010104721.1:0-20721 GCA_963574575.1 Galagoides demidoff | reverse complement strand
TCCTCCCCTTACTCCCCCTTGTGCTTGTGGTTTTTAAACTTAAAAACAAAACTGTAACAGCAGCTTTGGGTCCTTCTTCCCAAGCGGCTGAGGGACCCTGATGCGTCAGCAATAAACTGGCCTCTTGCTTTTGCATCGACCGGAGTCTGGTAACTGTTCCTTGGGGGCGACTATCATGGCTGGACCCTGTTTTGGGGTCCAACAAAACTCTTCTCCTTAGAAGAATATAGTTAGTAATTCCTACCTGAGAGTCAACAGTGTGAAGACTTTTCCATGCATCATGACACTTTGTTCTACCTTCCCTTTTAACCCTTCCATGTGTATCTTTATTAACAGATCCTTAAACAAGTCATAAGCACAGTTACATGACCTTGAAAAGTATCCTTCAATTTTGAATTTCATCTTTGGCCTTTACATTTCCTTTACATAATAGGTGAGGAGTGGTTGGGGGTTAATTTCTTAATGAGGTATTTTGGCCTAGAAACTTGTCATCTCTTTGTATTAAAAAATATTATTTAATCATTCCCCTCAATTGAGTAGCATGCAAATGTTAAGCTTGGGTTAAATGATGCCATTAGCAAATGGCACTGACAGACATGTTTTACAACCCCTGATGTAGCTCTGAAGTCCATGAGTGATCTACAGTGAAGCAGTAAATAACGTTTACATGGTGTCTCTGAATAGGTCACAACATAGTCGGAGTATGACAAATGAAAATGAGCCACAACCTAGTTAGCACCCAGAAATGATCCTTTATGAGGCTAATTCATCTGGTCACACACAAATAACGAAATTTTCTTCTGCCCACTTCTCAAATGCTGACACTTTTATCATAAATGTGAAAGGTTATTAGGCTGCAATTTAGAAGGTGGAGACATTCAGTCAAAGGAAATGATAGCCTAAAATATGTTGCATGGTGAATACATTATTACTACTTTGGCAGCCTTCTGCCAGTCTATATCTCATGAATTCCACTTGTATATTATACATGATAATGACACTTGACGGATTAAATCTAAAAAGACAATCCCAAATAGCCAGCCTGAAAGAGTACATTGCTTTTCACAGATAATGTAGATATGGTTTTCATTGTCAGCAACATTTCTTAAGATTATCATTTTAAAAAATTAATCACCAAAATGAAAAAAATGCTCACAAATATTGGCATAATAAGATTTGTCATAAGTAGTTCATAAAGGTGGGAATAGTTATGCATATAATGATCCTTTTAAATTATATATACAATAGAACCTCCACAGTTGACCACCTCCTTTAGATGACCTAATTTTCATACACTGGACATGTACCTCATGTACATCTGGGTACAATATCAGTACATATCAGACTTAGTTCCTTATGTTGGCCACCTCTGTGTGTTGACCAGTTTGTTACAGCCTCTTGGGTGGTCAACTTACAGAAGTTCTACTGTATTTGCTAGATTTCATAAGAAAACTAGAATGATTATAAATATCAACTTCATACTCAACCAAAGTTGCTCTTTTCCCTAGACAAATGAAATAAACAATAGACAACAAATTGAAATTCACTTTTCTTCTGTTTTCACAGTTGTTTTTAATGTAAAGGACAATGTAAAATCAATGTACTACTTTATAACATATTTCATTTCATGCTAATTGTTATAGAATAGTTTGACAGCTACTTAAAATGTGTTATTTATTTACTATATATATGTTACTCAGAGTGAATTCTTCCATATTAGTTCAATTAATATTATTAAACCACTTAATCTATTTGAGACAAATTACAACAAAGAACTCTTGGAGAAGCATCTAAGTTATAATGCTTCATATAGTATGAAATATTTTTATAATATCTAAGTATAAATCATAGACTGGGTAATAAAGAGGGAAATTAGAAACTATCTTTCATCAATTTTTAACATAAAACTATAGGTAATTTGGTAGTTTTAATATAATTATCTTGATTAGCTCCATAGTATGTAATATGAGCAACCCAGTGTAGGAGAAGGAATATAACATCATTAATAAAATAGTTTTGAGTTAGAATTCCAACATCAAAGATTAGCATTTTGATAAAAAGTTGCTTTAATGCTCAAAATCCCAATATAATTATTTACAAAAACATAAATAAAACCAGAATTATAGTAGTAGATACTTTATGTAAGCAACTTTGCAGTGTCTAGATTCAGCAATATTCAAATAATTCAACTTTATTCTACATCACTAGTAAACTCTTAAAAGCATGCCTTTATTTATTTATTTTTTTACACAATTCCATTATTGCTTCTTGGCCTTTGGGTTAAGGTCACATATCTAAATAATTCTATTGAAATCATTTCCTAGTTTTCATTCTCAAAAATATTACATTGGTAGTCAAGTATTTTATTTAAATTGTAATTAAATTATTAAATATTGCCTAATTCAAAAAGTAAAAGACAAGAAATCATAATAATTTTTACTTATTTGTATTAGTATAGATAACTCATTTTCAAATATATTCTAAAATCATTTATTCATTATTTTACATAAAGTTAGCAAAAGCATACATTTTCTTATACATATACATTTAAAATTCATTACTGTTTACATTTAGGTACATATCATTCTAGGGTTTCTTTGTGTGTGTGTGTGTAAATGTACCTGCATACATCTATGCAAATATACATACATTTAATGTTACAACACAGCACATTCTGTTATCTGCTATTAAACTTACTATATACATCTTGAATGCTTTTCCATATGACTAAATTATAATTTTAAAACATGTAGCATTTAAATAAATTTCTGAAGAGAATTAATTCATGATTGAAAGCGCTCATATTCTCCCACTTACCAGAATGAATATTAGATACAATTGGGAATTAAATTCAGTTTAGGGAAATTAAATATTTTCAAAATGCATTTTTATGTATTTTTCAAGTAAAGGTCTATCAAAGCCAAAACACCCATGAAAATTAAGGAGATTCATCTTTAAGACTATTGCAACACAGATAATAGTCACTGGGGAGGAATATCTAAAAAATAAAAGGAAGGAAAGAAGGGAACCTGGCTACTTATAAAGGCAGGTAAATAAGGGAATCTGAAAAAGAGTGGAGGTGGTCCTATCTAGGTCATTAAGGAAAGGGTGGAAGTGGGTCTTATCAGAGTCCCAGGATAAGTCCTGTGAGTTCATTCTTTTTCTGAAGTATAGGATGTGAGTAAAATTACATATTGTTAGATTTTATTAATAAATTCATTGTGTTAGTAATCCAATTCAATACTATAATGCACTAACACAAATGTAGCCCAAACTCATCAGCTAATAGATAAAGGTGAAATTTTATTATCATTTAAAATTCCAATTTATAGCATCAATCTATCCAGTAAAGTAGCACTATTTAGGTCTCATTTATAAATATCTATTCCTACATAGTATTTGAAAGGAATTTCAGAGAGGGGAGAGACTTACTTGGCTATTTCATATAAATTAACACACTAATCTGTACAGTAGTCTTCAGCCCAGCAGCACCTGATTCTCTCTACCACCCTACTTTGTCCACTGTCCACACCATTCTCACTTATTCCCACTTACTCACATTTTCACTTATACAACAGTGATAAAACTACTATTAGGTTTTTCAGGGTATTGCTACCATTACAACACTACTTGTCCCAAACACACCAAGTATGACTTCGTTTTCTTTTCTTCCATGGATGATAATATACTGAAGCATTTGACAAGATCATACTGAAGCTCAGGGAAAATGAACTAGTATTACCATAGGGATTAACCTGAAAGAGCTGAACAATGGGTATTTCCTTTCTCCTGAAGGCACCTCCATTTAATTACGGGTTCTTTAGGTGTTAAATAGGTTGAATATGTATCCCAATATGTCTCTTGTTCTCTTTCTTGCTTTCTGATCAAACTTATCAAAGAATTTTGCCTGAAACACAATGTTACATGGAATGTTTCT
The DNA here is from genome assembly GCA_963574575.1 of Galagoides demidoff. Classification (NCBI taxonomy): domain Eukaryota; kingdom Metazoa; phylum Chordata; class Mammalia; order Primates; family Galagidae; genus Galagoides; species Galagoides demidoff. The sequence continues at coordinate 16,784 of CAUYQV010104721.1, read as the reverse complement.
TTTTTTTAATTTCAAATTAATATGAGGATATAAATTTTTAAGTTATAAAAGTTTGCACACAAATTTCTGTATGCCCTAGAAGTTTCTCTATGCCTTGTTTTAAAGAGTGAAGTAACTACCTCCAAATAGCAAGGTCGGTAGAACCAGCTTGCAAGCTGTCTCTTTCCTCCGTAGCCTCAGGTTTCATCAGATAAGAACAAAAGAAGTAATGGCTTACTACACATTCTCCATTAAGTTATGTTAAACTGAGTTACAAAGGGTTATGCTTAAAGGTGTATGTTGGGTGGATTATCAGATTACTAGGAAGGAGCTACTTATAAGGTAGTTAGTCACAAGATGTTTAAATGGATTAATGAAGTCATTGATGTCCAATGCACATGTGCAGAATGAATTCATCAATGTCTGATGCACATGTGCATAGTGATTGTAATGAATGTTAATGAGATGATTGCTGTATAGTGCGCATGCACAAGATGGCCTATGTAAACCAACAGCAAATAAGGAAAGCTCGCCATTTTGCCTGAGCGAGCAGATGGTCACCTTTATTTAAAACACAATTTCAATAAGCGTGCTTATTCTTCACCACATCACTTTTCCATGAGACCCTAATGACAACATAGAGCTATGGAATAGAACAGAGAATCTAGAGATGAATACAGCCACTTATCACCATTTGATCTTTGAAAAACCTAACAGAAGCATGCACTGGGAAAAGAATATCTATTTAATAAATGATGTAGGGAGAACTGGTTAGCCACCTGTAGAAGACTGAATCTGGACACACATCTCTCACCATTAACAAAAATTGATCCTTGCTGGATAAAAGATTTAAATTTAAGACATGAAACAATAACAATTCTAGAAGAGAGTGCAGAAAAATATTTGATAATATTGGCCTGGGAAAAGATTTTATGAGGAAGACCACCCCTGGTGATTGCAACAATACCAAAAATAAATTTGATCAAGCTAAAAAGCTTCAGCACAGCTAAGGGTACTGCAACAAAAGCAAACAAACAGCCTTCAGAATGGGAAATATTTTTGCATGTTACAAATCTGACAAAGGCCTGATAACTAGAATCTACAGAGAACTCAAATTAATCAACAAGAAATGTTTCTTTCAGAAAACAACTCCCAGTCTTAAATATGTGTTTCTTTCAAACCAGAGCAACACAGAGCAGTTACTGGGTACTTTCTCTGTAATAATCCTTGTTGCATCCATATGGCTCAATTTTGGATTTTCAGATTTCTCCATTTCAAAAGAATCTTAGTTTATTTTGCCTGAATTTGAGTAATTTATAATGTAAAGATGTTTATTTGGCTCATGTTTCTGCAGACTGCTCAGGACGCATGGCACTGGTATCTGCACTTGGTGATGGCCTCAGGCTGCTTCCAATTATGAAAAAGGGAAAGGCCAGCTGGCATGTACAGATTATGTGGAGAGAGAATGAGAGAGAGAGAGGAAAGGTGGGGGGAGAGAAAGAGAGAGATATGCCAGGCTCTTTTAAATAATAATACAATTATCACAGGCACTAATAATCAGGGATCCATCCCTCACAACCCAAACACATACATTGGGCCCCGCTTCCAATATTGTGGATCAAATTTTGACATAAGTTTTGGAGAGAACAAATATCCAAACCATAGCATAAGTTTATACAAAACTGTGTATGATATACTAAGGTACATAACATGGTTTCACAACCCCTAAAATTCAGTGCTTTAAAATAAAGTTTATGACTCACTTGACACACTGTCTTTGTGGCTGCCTCAAGATGTTGTACATCATTGTGCAATCCAGGCTGATGGATTTGTCAGTAACTATAATGAAAATCTGAACTTTTCATGCAAAAGAGACCCACATCGATCCTGCTCACATTGCCCTAACCAGGTCATAAGGCTCAATTAATGCAAATTGATCTGTCAAAGCAAAAACTGCACTGGGAAAGTTAGACAGGCAAGAAAAGAGAGAGAGAGGGAGGGAGGAAGGAAGAGAGCAACTTTAATTAAGGCCATTGCATAAAGGAAAGAACTCAGAACTCAGTCTGTGCTCAGCTCCAGTGAAACAAAGATAAAGGGATCTTAGTGTGTTTTCAAATTGGCTTAACTCAAAGGAAAAGTAAACTTTCTCTGATCTGCTTGGTGGGAGACAGTTGTACAACTTGAAGCAAGGCACCTGCCTTAGAAGTTAGACTTCTATTCTCTCACAGAAACTGAGAAGTAGAGGCCTTATCTTCCTTGTTGATTACATTTCAAAGGGATGGTTCCTGGGTACCTGAGGAGGACATTTCTGGCTAAAACTGCAAAAAGCTTTTAAAAAGATCTCCATCTTAAAGTAAATAATTCACAATTGCAAGTTTTCTCATGTGAAGGCTAAGAGAAAAAAAGGAAGCTGGGGGCCAAGAGGCAGGGAAAAGCCTGTCTGAAGTTTATTCAAGCTGAGAATGTCTTGGTCAGATTAAAAAGCTGCATTCTTACTGTGGGTCTGAGAGGGGAATTTGATGTTTTAGGCGGACCACATCAGCACCTGCTTCCCTGAACTGGACTTACACTAAGCCTCTTTCAAATTCCCACTCTCACCATTGCTAGTGAAGGCTTCTTTTGGCTTCATTGGTAATAAAGTCACCCATAGTGGGATAACTTATTCAGATGGAACTCTAACCAAAGCTACTGAGCCCTGCCCTCACTGCTTGCTCTTAGTGTAGAATCTTTGATAATTTTAACCTAGAGTAATCTGACTCTGTGTCTCTGATATTCTTTTCCAACCCAGTCACTGAAAAAGTTTCTCTTCCTCTAGCACAAATCATTCATAGACTCCAATTTGATGCTTCCATGGAACAAAGCCCCCCAATGCTGAAACAATACAGACAAGTATCTTATCCATGACAACAGAATCCTAATATCCTTTATGCCAGGTTCTCCACCAACATCATCACCCCTTCCTGTGCAGCCAATGTCTGTAAAGGACCTTAATCAATCCCTATTTAATAAGGAAAAACAAACCCTAATTTTTATCATTAATCTCACAAATATCAGCCGGGGGAAGGAATTTATAGGCAAACTGTGGTGCTAAAGACTGATTTAGAACTTCTCAGCTCTGTCTATGCTTATGCAAAGCATAAGACTAGGAGTTACTTACTATATGATATGTCCTGCTGCAAATGCCTAAGAAACCAGCCAACTGCAGCAGCTTAGGCAGGTGACTGAATTGATAAGAAATCTGTAATTCATCCTTGGGGATTTCTGGTGACTTTGACAAAAGACCTGAGTCCCCCAACTTAAGATCTTAACTGTCAAGTCACATTTAAAGAAACATATTTCTGCAAACAGCATGTGGAAAGGAATTTGTCATGCCATGTGATTCTCCAAGGTCACTATTATTATTTCATATGCTTTCCAAAATTAGAGTATGACCTATGGCAGCTAGAGGTATTGGTAATTTTGGTGGTGCTTTTGCTCTGGTATTCTCTAAGATTGTGAAAAGGTCTTTAGCCCTGTTATCTGCCTAGGGTTTATTACTTGTGTAAAGGAAATTTTCATGACATATATTCACAAAATATATGATACAGTATATAACTAAAGTTAAGGTTAATAAAGAAACAAAAGGGAAACTGTTAAAATGTTTTATGTCTAACAAAATGGTGAATAATTATTGTACCTGTTGCCTGATGGTCTTAAAGAAAACTTGGTATATCAATCAAACTTCTTTAGGTAGACAATAGAAAACATATTCTTGCCTTTCAAAAATATGCTATTGTGGAGAGAGGGATGCACTTGTGCATTATTGTGGGATTGCAAACTATTACATTTTTTTGGAAAGAAGTATGAAGAATTCTCAAAGAACTAAAAGTAGACTTTCCATTTGATCCCGCAATCCCATTACTAGGTATTGATTCAGAAGAAAAAAATCATTTTACCATAAGGATAGTGGCACTTGAATGTTTACAGAAGCTCAATTCTCAATTGCAAAAATGTGGAAACAACCCAACAGATTAATTTATTAACAGATTAATAAACTATGGTATATGTATACCATGAAATACTCTTCAGACATAAAAACATGGCAACTTGGCAACTTTTGTACTTCCCTGATGGATTTGAAGAACATTCTCCTGGGTAAAGTATCTCAAGAATGGAAAAGCAAGCATTCCATATACTCAGTACTGATCTGAAACTAGTAGATGAAAAACTACAAACCCAAGGGAGAAAAACACAATAAAATTCAAGAAGGGGGAGAAGTGGGAGACTCAGTAAATTCTCACTTATCAGGTACAATGTAGGGGGATAGGATACACTTCCTGAGTGAAGGCCCTAAGTAACTCTTAGACTTCCAACTTTACCTTACACATGCAAATAATGTAACCTAATTGTATGTACCCGTGTCTGTGTACCCCCTCAAAAGAGTCCTACTCCCACTAAAAATAGCAAAAAGGTTCTCATCAAATGCAGCTCCTTGACCTTGGACTTCACAACCCCCAGACCCTAAGGCATTATTTTTCTTTCCGAATTATCTAGTTCAGCTATACTTTTATAAGTAACATAAAACTAATATAGTCAGTGTATCTGTTTTTATGCCAGTATCATGCTATTTTGATTACTATCACTTCTTTGTATAGTTTGAAACCTGGTAGTGCAATGTTCCCAGCTTGGTTATGAGGAAGATCGCTTTGGCTATTCAGAGTTTTTTTGTTTTTTGTTTTTTGTTTTTTTATATTTTGACAAAATTAGTTCTTTCATTTCATGAACACACAGCATCTTTCCATTTATTTGTGTCATCTGTAATTTCTCCATCAGTATTGCATAATTCTCAGTATATAGATTGTTTCCTTACTTGGTTAAATTTGCTCCTAAGTATTTTATCTTTTTTTTTTATGTTACTGTATGTGAAATTGTTCTTAAAACACAGTTTTCTATTAGTGAACAAAATCCTTCTGACTTTTGTAAAATGTTTTTTTATCCTACAACTTTACTGAATTAGTTTATCAATTATAGTAGTTTTTGTGAAGTCTTTGGATCATATACACTTTCTATGTATAAGATCTTATTTCAAAGGCACAGGAAACAAAGAAGCAAAAATAAAAAAATATGATCATATCAAATTAAAAATTTTTTGCACAGTAAAAGAAACTATTAGTAGAGTGAAGAGACACTCCATAGATTCAGAGAAAATATTTGAAAATCATACAGTAGATAAAAGGATAATATCTATAACATACAAGAAATTTGAATTAGTCAGCAATGAGAAACATAACACTACTAAAATTGTGCAAAGAGGCCATTCACAGTGGCTCATGCCTAAGACCCCAACACTTTGCGAGGCTGAGGCAGAAGGATTACTGGAGCCAAAGAGTGTGAGACCATCCTAGTCTACATAGCAAGATCCCATCTCTAAAAATAAATAAATAAATAAAAGTTCCATTAAGTGAAATAGACATCATTCAAAAGAAAACATACAAATGATCAAAAGATACACAAAAATGCTCAACATCTATAATCAATAACCAGACAAATACAAATTATGAGATATTACCTCACAGCTGTTAGATTGGTTGTTACCAAAAAGATGAAAGATAGCAAGTATTGGTGAGAAGGGGTAGAAAAATGAACCCCTTTACATTGTTAGTGACACTGTGAATTGGTACTTCCATCTTGGAAAACTGTATGGATGTTCCTCAAAAATAAAAACAGAGGGATTGAATATACAGAGGAATTGCTGAAGAGTATGGCAATTCTCTGAGTCTACACTGAAAGCAGTGCACACTTTCACATGGTGAGGAGCTGAGCATGCTAATGTGCTATCCTCAGGTCTTCTTTACTTCTAGAATGCTACCAAATTTCATCCAATGATAGCTCATTAAACCATTAACTCATTACCATTAACCATGAATCGGTACATTTATTCATGAAGACAGAGCCTGCATGATCCATTCACCTCTTAAAGATCCTGGCATTTTCATAGGAAGGATTAAGTTTCAATATGGATTTTAGAGGGTACAAATATTCAAACCATGTCATTGACTCACGTAATAATGAGCCCAGAAATAAATTTATACATCTATAGTTAATCCATTTTTGACAACTGTGCTAAGAACGAGGGAAGATCAGTCTCTTGTTAATCCATTTTTGACAACTGTGCTAAGAACTGTGGTGGAAAAACGGGATATTCCCACACAGAAAAATGAAAATGAACCTTTGTCTTACCTTCATATTAGAATCAACTCAAAATGAACTGAACAGTTAATCATAAGACCTGTTCCAATAAAACTATTGGAAGGAAATTTAGGAGAAAAGCTTCATGAGATTCGTCTGGGCAGAGATCTGTTGGAAGTGAAGGAGTCATTGGTTTCTGATGCCCTTTTGGTCTCATCTTCTACCTGACTGCTAAGGATTAATTTATGATTCAGCCACAGGGAAAGAGTCCTTGCACCATGGTTTAATTTCTATACAGTGAATTACCTGTGATGGCAGGGTCCGAATGCTGTTATGAAATGTAATTGTATACCTAGATGTCATCTTACTGCCTTCATCTTACTTTGAATGGTGGTCCAAAGAGCACAACCCATCAGGGCTGTCAAAAAAGAAACAAAAGTTTTCTATGGTACTCCATTTTATTAATGTCAGGTGATTTTTTTTAATCATTCTAGTCAGAGAGAGAACAGTGTGAGCTATAATTACTTTTTTTTGATCAGACTTCCAATCTCTAGGCAATACAAGGCTTGCATATTTTATTTGAAAATTTCCATCTAATGTCTTTTCTTGAGAAAATAGTGTATTATGCGAGTATTATACAATTTATTCAAATTTGTCCTAAATTTTTATTATTTCCTAAGAGTTAATAAAAAGAAGAAGTGAAGGGAAAAGAGTGAGATTCCTCTTCCTCCCCAATTCACTCAAGATCTCTACAGAAATAAGAGAAATGTCTTTCATTAAAAAAAATTGTTGAGGCAAGCTAGCCATGAGAATTTTCTAACTACTTCAGATAGCAAGTCTAGGGAGTTCTATAAATCACTTCAGGGCAGAAAACATTCACATTGTATCAAGCAAGACTTCTATTGCCTGTAAGTCAATTTTAATCAGACTAGATACAGGGTGATTAACCTCTGTGGAAATGTGGAAAAAAATACCTTTATAGAGGAAAACTGGCGCTAACCCTTAATATTTAACATGTGCCTACCATTACCCTAACTAATCATCTCTGGGAATTTATTTTAGGGGAATTCTATCAAAATAAATGATAGATAATGCAAAAATGTTCATTGCTGCATTTTAAATAATACTTAAAATTGAATATCTTAATATTCATAGGTAGCATTATAATATTGAATATTTACCCTACATTAAACACTGTTCCATTCACCTAGAATTTAATGATTCACTTTTATTAACTCACTAATGTTATTACGTTGTAGAATCTATGTTCTTAACCACTCCACCTCAACCAAACAATTAGAGTGTGTATTTAAAAATCTCAAAACAGCACAATATTATTATTTGGAGAAAGGATGCTATCGCTGTTACTGGCTGAAAAAAAATAACTTGGTTAGTTACATGTGTTACGTACACTCTTCCCTGAAAAGGAAAATTCAGTTTACCTATGAAATCTCCTAATAAAGGTGGTGATTATTCTCCCCATTTACTTTTAAAAACAGAGTTAAGAATAAAACAGTTTGCCCAGAAACCTAAAGGAGAAGGTAGTATGATTTATAATTCTGAATCTAAAGTCTTAGGTTGCATAAATAGATCTCCTTCACCAGTTTGTCTGTGATACCCCTTGTGATGGTTAATTTTATGTTGTTAGCTTGGCTAGGCTATAAGATGCCCCAATATTTGGCTAAATATTATTCTCTGTGTCTCTGAGGCTGTTTTTAGCATTTAAATCTGTGGACTGAGTAAAGCAAATTGCTTTACCTGTGTGGGTGGGCCTCTTAATCCACTGAAGACATGAATAGAACAAAAAGCCTGAGCAAGGGACAATTTGCTCTCTCTGCCTGTCTTCAGGCTGAGACATCAGTTTTCTCTTGGCCTCAGACTCAAAAGTGGGCTTGAAATCACATCATCATTGACTTCCTAGTCCTCAGGGTTTTTCTGTACTTTGACTGAAACTGTACCTTCAGTTTACCTTAGTCTCTACCTTGCTGATTGACTTTTTGAGTCTGCTCAGCCTTCATGACTGTGGGAGCCAATCCCTTATAATTAATCTCTCTCTCTAGCTTGCTCACTGATCGGTGGGTTACTTATTTATATGCAACCCAGCTTGTGAATGACCGACCAGTTTTAGAGAAGCCATGTGTTAATTAATTAATATAATAACCCTGTGATCATCCTCCTTGGTTAGTTACATGTGTTACGTACACACTTCCCTGGGTCATTGGCCTAAGGGAAGTGGAAACATGCTTCCAAATTTATATCCCTTTCCAAAGGTGGAGACTTCACATCTTTTATGTTTACCTGGATGGAGCTGGAGCATATTCTTCTTAGGAAAGTATCTCAAGAATGGGGAAAAAAGTATCCAATGTACTCAGTACTGCTACAAAATCAATATATAATCACCTACACATTATATGAATGGCAAAACATAACTATAGTCCAGAAAGTAGAAGGGAAGAGGAGAGAAAGGAGAGAGGAGGGCAAAGGTGGGAGGAGTGAAGATATTTGGTGGGACCTCATTTAATATGCATGATGCAATGGTATATTTCAAAACTATTAAGAAAGAGGATGATAATTGTGATGGATGTGTTACTTAGTTCAATGTAAGCATTTCACATTGTATATCAAACCAGTACACTGAACCCCATAAATGCATCAATGTACACAGTTATGATTTAATAAAAACAAGAAAAATAAAAAAATAAAAATGAATTAATAAAAAAGAATGATTCAACACTTCTTGATGTGGACCAGAGGCTACTACTGATATATATAATGTCTATGATTGTTTGTAGAAAATAATAGAACACTCTCTTCCCACCTCATAAAAATAACTAATAAGCTACTGAGAATACCTAAAGAATTTAGAAATTACAGGATAAAATATCAATAAGCAAAACTTATCTTTAATCAGTAATTGCCAACTAAAAAATATAATCAAAAATAAGAAATTTTAGTCACTTGCTATATAGACAAACATGGATTTCTCAAAATTGTAATTCTAAATTTCTTCTTATATTTGAAAGACAAAAAATAATAAAAAAATTAAAAAGCCTATTGAGTTCATCCCCCCACCTTGGAAAATTGAAATATTCTACAAAATTAGATTGAAGAATCTACCTCCTGTAAAAGAGAGTTTGCACCTTTAAAGATGATGGTGCCCTTCAGTATCTAAAATTCTAATGAGGGTTTAAAAACTAAAATGACAAAATGTTCATACTGCAATTCAGTGAAATCCCAGGTTGAAGCTAACACCTATTTCCACGTCTTCAAGGCCTTTCAGTAATCTCCGGGTGCTGAACAGGGTAAAGTATGGACTTCTTGGTGAGACAGAGAATGCAGAGTGCCTTCGGAAGCTGACATTCCTCCTGGGTTCTGCTTGTAGACACATGAGCTTGTACAGTCTTGTCTTCTTGAAGTTAAATGTGACCGACCCTATAACTGGCTTTGCCCGATAGACTGTGACTGGAGTTTACATGGAGTTTATAGTGGAATTTCATCAGTGCTCTCCTGCCGTAGCCTCGACTATTATAGAAATCTAACTCCCAAGGAAGCCAATCAGTCTCAGTTCTTCTGTGCCTATGACCAGCAGAGAGACATACGTATGGTCACCAGATTGTGCAGAAATATTCAACACCCTTGTGCTGAGATGAATATGTTTTAGTACAGATATGCCCCACGCAATATTTGGGACAAATTGATGCTAAAAATATATTCATTACTTACCTTAAATGCTGACTTGAGCACAGGTTCTGTCTTCTGCTGTCTTCTGCCTGACAATCTTCCTTCCACTCTCACCCTGATCCTCAGACATGTAGATTTTACATTTAAAAAAAATTTAAATAAATAAATAAATAATGCACTGAATTAGGCTGTCAGAATTTAGTATTTTTTGCTCTTATATTTTACCATTTTTTTGACTAACTACAATACTGTTACTCATCTTGCTTTTATGCAAATGGTAACCTTGTTTTGCTTACACATATATATATAATCTTTGCTCAACTTTTTCAAATAGAGTTTTAAATGTTCTATTAAATAGGAGAAAGTGAAGGGTCCTATGCCATTTACTTCTCAGAAGGTGCCTATGGGCTTCCATTTCAGTGTAAATAATGGCTTTGCAGATGGAAGAAATGATATTTCTTATCTGTGGATAACAAATGGATACTGAAAAAAAAAGTTATTGAGAGTCATACAGGCCTTCTGGGGGTGGAAACAGGATTCATAACAAAGAGGTATGAACAGTTATAACAGTAACTCCACACGGTATAAGAGAATGAGGGCATGAGGTTGTGATCTTGTCCAAGTATAGCAAAATACAGGGTATCCTGAAAATGTCCATATAACAAGAAAATTAACAAACTCACGTAACAGGTATCTGGTAACATGTATTCCATGAGTGGGAGAAAAGACTGTGTGTGTGTGTGTGTGTAGAAAGAGATGGCCAACACATAGAGAATATTTTAGAATGTTTTGTAAACATTGTAATAGATAATTTATAAATAAAGGTACATGTAGCTACAGTCTGCCATTTTTACCACGTATGGTGGCTTTCAGGACCCCCTGCGTATGTTAAATAGGAAAGACTGTTTCAGCCATGGGACATAATTAGAACTACCAATATTTGCTCCAATTTAATGTCTTGATTTGTTAATAGCATGTCCTATGCCTCCTGGTTTCTAGCATCCAAGACAAATAGTAACATCTGACGCTCATTTATATTACTTTGTATTCATGACACTGAAGAATATTAGAATGTGATTGTATCTAATACTTTGTGAGTATTTGGGAAGCAAAAATCTTCCTGAGTGTCTGAAACATACATCAACTTGGCCTTTGCTAATTGTTTCCCACTTAATAGAGACAACATTTTTCATTCCTTCCATTCACAACAAATTATTTCCTCCTACTGGGAGAGTAAACAGCATACTCCAAGGGAGGGGAAAATTTAAGGCTTTATCAAAATCTTGCAGATCTTTTTAAAAAGTAGGAAATAATAAACTCTCACAATCAGAGGGATTGTTAATATTGGCCAAATTCAATCATTCAGTCTGGTAAACTCCCATGAAATGATAGCGTCTTTTAAATTTGCTGTGAGTGACCGTGGTGGCCTCTCATGCCTCAACACACACTATGTGTTAAAAGTTTGGGAGAATTTCGCATTAAAAACTGCCAAGTACGTGGCAAGGACCACTATCTACCTTACTCCAGCATCCTGATTGGTGCCATCTTATCGCTTATTACAGATTTAAGTCAAAGGAAGCAAAACCAAAAGATATCTTTTCTCTCTACAAAAGAGAATCCTAAGTTCTATTTCCCTTCCCCTGCTGTTTTGTCCTCTGTGTACCCATTTATATACACTTAAATTTAATATACAGCACTGATTGCCTTTTTTTTTTTTTTTGCAGAAAAAGAATAAAAATACTTGTCATTGTCTCATGCTGTTCCAAGTAATTTATTGAGAGAAAGGACTAAAACGTGATTCATGATTGATACACATTTCCCCAAGACGTGAACATATTAATTTCTCCATATTCTGAGCAAGATAATGCATTTTTCATTTTGTTACCAAGGAAACCATCAGGATCACCAAGATTTCTTTGTTGAAGTATTTTTGTTTGTTTCTTTTTTTCTCTCTTCAGTATAAAAAGAGGTTCTGGTTCTTCAGCGAATTTCTTTAGAATATTTCATTTTGTCCTTCTCATTTTGGCTGTGTATATTTGCTCTTTTGTAGACTTTAGAAAATTTGAACGAAGGAAAAGTAACACATTTCCAACTTCCAGATATAACCATTTCGATATACTTACTTTTACATTTATTCTGTCTATATTTAAAAAAACAAACAAAAACAAATGAGATAATTACACATGTCACGTAACCCTGAATTTTATACCCTGATTTTGCACCTATCAAAAACTTCTGAGCATGTTCTATAATTGTAAAATTTTCTACAATATGCTTCTTTATTTCCATTTTGTACAAGAACTATAATTTACGCATTTGTTATACTCCAGAATATTTGCAGAGTTGCCAAACTTATGAAATAAGATAGATAACCAGAAAGTTCTTACAAAGAAACCCTTCCATCTGAATAATTACAACCCCAAGAGATTTGATAGCTGTATCCATGGGCATGCATTAGTTAAGGTTTTTGCTTCATCATCCATATTGACTTCTAAAAGGTTTTCACCAAATTAAATTTCTAATTTAAAATGAGGATATTCATTTATCCTCAGTGTCTGAAAATGTTTTCTTAACCTTTTATTTTTGTCTTTGTTAATATGTTAGGGTAAAATATCTTCATTGTAATCTCTAACGTTTGATTATTCATCAGAATGAGTAATTTTATGTTTAGGTGTTATTTGTACTTTTTATCATAATTTGCTAAATATACTGTTCCTATTTCCTTATTGATTAGTAAGTCTTTTTCACTTATTGAGACTATAAGGAGTTTATTTTATCAATGGTGAACATTATTTTTTATTTTATTGCTTACATGCTGTTATTGCTGTATATGGTGTTTTTGATTGACTATTTTTTATGTTTTAATCTAAGTAATTCATAAAAGTACAAGTCAAATAATTCTACAGAGACTAATGGTGGGAAATGATTTTAATATGCTTTTACAAAGAATCTTGGGTCAACTTTTCATATAGTTTAATTCTGATTCTTACCACCCGAGGGGAATACAAACCAATCATTTACTTATTTCTTTACTTCACAACTTTAGATAATAACTGTTTTCTCGCTAAGCTGGGGAAGAGATTAGGATACTTATATTTTTCTTTTACTTCCATCTTCATCTTCTTAAAGATTGAGAGTTACATTATTATATTTTTCCTCCACTGTTGACCTTTGTTCTTTCAGATAACAACCTTCCTACTTCTATTTATTTTTCTATCAACTTTATTCAGCTTCTCAACTCCTTTCCAGGTCAAATGAAAATATTAGCAATCCTGTCCCTTACTGCATTTTTCACTCCCCTTTTATCTGCCACCTTCTGACAGCTACATTCTTACTTTTACAGATTTATCAGGGATATTGGCCAATGCACGTCTTCTTTCATTTACAGTTTACAACCATAATTACCTCTTCCATGCTTCCATGAAAACCAATAAGCAGTGTCTGTACCTAGGGCACTATGGAAGTTTTGAGCAGACTGTGTTATGGTTCATTTTCCCTTGCACGAAACATAGTCAACAGCGTCCTTTCTGATTCACACTCTCAAGATGCATGTTGCTCAGCATGCCAGTGTTTCTCAGAGTGCTTCATTTCTTTCTGTCCAGGCAGATTTTATGTTTCTGGATGTTTGTGTATCTCAAGATGTTTGTAATAACCCACGTATTACTTTACCTGTGTGTAGGTGTGATATGTCATCCAAACTTTGTGCTAACATATTTCCTTCTCTCTGGATGTCCAGAAGCAGAAGTTTTCTAACATCAAGGTCATAATTTTGCTTGCTTAAAAGTATGCTACATTTTAGTTTGTCTAAATTTGTATTGGAACGCTTTATACAGATTTTTGAGTTTCCTGATATTTCTCATTCTGCTCCCCCCACCAAGGTAAAGAATTAGTTTTGTAATATTTCACACGTTATTTCTGTCTTCTCATCCACAGCATCTGTGACATTTAATCTGTTATTTGTTAATTACCCTCTGGACTAGCCTTCCATTCTCTGCGCAGTCCAGACTGATTGCTCTTTGGGCTTTTTACAGTGCTGCCATTAGCTTTCCTGCCAATGCTTTTCTGAACTATGTCCATTCTTTCCTAGATCACATTTCTTTCTCATTTTGAAAAATGTCTCTCTTAATTTTCTCGCGTATCTTAAATTTACTGTCTTTAGTATCATATTAAATGAAGGTGCATGCTCTTAAAGAAAATTATATCACTTACTAGCTATATGATTCTACAATTTTAAAAGAAAAGGAATTTTAACCCTTCTTTACTTCTATCCATCCATTCTTCCTTCCATCCTTCCTAGACCATTGTTTAAATTTCTTTTGTACATTTTTCACTTCACATATTTTTAGATATATTCTCTAACTACCTTTTTTTTTATATGCTCATTGTTCTGGAACCCCATAAACCATTTAAATCTGTACACTTGAAAACATATTAGCTTAGATTTTCTAGCAACTTTACATTTGTTAATGTTATTAAAATATCTTCACAATTCATTACATGTATTAAGTGCTTGGATCTCTTCCCCAAATCTGTTAGACCGTCCCTTAGAATTTATTCCACTTCGTCCTTATCCTCTTAGGGCCTTTTTACAGTTTGTGTTCCTCATGAACGATCCAACATTCAGCAGGGCCTATTCTACAGCTTCTTGGCAGAAGTAACATCCTTTTGTGCTTGAATGGGAAATAGTTAATGTCACAGAATTATAGGCAACTAATGCCAAAAGTGCACATTTTAAATAGCAGCACATATAATACCCTTTTTTATGATCTGTAATCTATACCAATCTTTTATTACAAAATCATAAGCATGCAATTCAATATCAATAACAGTACCACACTCAAGCACAAAAGGACATTGCTTCTTCTGGGCACTGTATTTATTATACACATGTGTATAATTCCTTTATTGTAGTTTTCTAACTTTGCTTCATATCATTTTTATTTGTCTCACTTCACATAACATTTTGTAATTTATTCAGTTCATCTACTTAATTTTCCTAATTCTCTCTTTTTATTTTAGAAAGGCACTGTGTATTTAATACTTATACAAAATACTAATTTCTTTTTTAAAAATTCTAGGTCTTATGGAACTTTATTTTTTGAACTATATTTTCTCTTATTTTGAGTCTTTAATGTGTCTTCCTATTCTTCTGGAATTTCCATGACTATCTCAACTTAGGTATAATCTTCAACCTTGTTGCTTTTGTATTGAATGAATACATTTCAATCCAGACTACAATGTTTGCCAGACAACATGTATGAATTTCTTTATTTTTATTTTTTATTAAATAATAAACACATAGATCATATATACATGAATGCATTAATGGGGCACCATGTGTTGATTTCATAAGAAGTAGGAATGCTTACATCACACTGGGTAATATATACCTCATCTCATTTACTGAGTTATTGTGTTAAGACGTTTATACTCTATACTAATAGATCCGACATGTATCCTTGCATTATGCACCAAAGGTGTGATCCCACCATTCACCCTCCCTTAATCACCTCCCCCTCTCCTCCCACTCCTTCCCCTCCCTCCTTCATCTTGAGCCATAGTTGAGATCTATTCTTCATATGAAAGTGTGAGTGATTGTAAATTGGTTTCATAATAGTACTGAGTACATTGGATATTTTTTCTTTCATTCTTGTGATACTTCACTAAGTAGGATATGTTCTAGCTCCAACCATGTAAACATAAAAGAGGTAAAGTCTTCATCTTTCTTAAGGCTGCATAACATGCCATGGTATATGTGTACTACAATTTATTAATCCATTCAAGAGTTGATGGGCACTTGGGCTTCTTCCATGACTTGACTATTATGAATTGAGCTGCAATGAACAATCTGGTGCAAATATCTTTGTTATAAACTGATTTCTGTTCTTTTGGATATACACCTAGTAGAGGAATTGCAGGATCAAAAGAGATGTATTAGCTTGCACTCCCACCAGCAGTGCAGAAGTGTTCCGTTTTCTCCACATCCACGCCAACGTCTGTAGTTTTGGGATTTTGTTATGTGAGCCACTCTTACTGGAATTAGATGAAATCTCAAAGTGGCTTTGATTTGCATTTCTCTGATGATTAAAGATGATGAGTATTTTTTCATGTGTCTGTAGGCCATGCGACTATCTTCTTCAGAAAAGCTTCTGTTCAAGTCCCTTGTCCACAATGAAATGGGATTGCTTGTTCTTTTCTCATTAGTAAGTATGAGTTCTCTGTGGATTCTGGTTATCAAACCTTTGTCAGGAGCATAGCCTGCAAATATCCTCTCCCATTCTGAGGTCTTGTCTGCTTGCTTTACATACTGTGTTCTTGGCTATGCAGACCATGCTCATGGCTAGGAAGAATCCACAATGTCCATATTACCCAAAGCAATTTACAAATTTAATGCAATCCCTATCAAAGCAGCACCGTCATACCTTAAAGATCTGGAAAAAATAGTACTTTGTTTTATATGTAACCAGAAAAAAACCTGGAATGGCCAAGAAATTACTCAGAAATAAAAACAAATCAGGAGGAATCATGCTACCAGACTTCAAACTATACTATAAATCTATAGTGATCAAAACAGCATGGTATTGGAAGAAAAAATAGAGAGGTAGATGTATAGAACAGAATAGAGAACCAAGAGACAAACCTAGACACTTATCATCATTTGATCTTTACTAAGCCTATCAAAAATATAAATTGGGGGAAAGATTCCCTATTTGAAAAATGGTGCTGGGACAATTGGCTGGCAACTTGTAGAAGACTGAAACTGCACCCATACCTTTCACCATTAACAAAAATTGACTCTCACTGGATAAATGATATAAACTTAAGACAGGAAACTATAAAGATTCTTGGAGAGAGTGTAAGAGAAACACTTAAAAAGATTGGCCTGGGAATTGAAGAATACTTTATGAGGAGAACCCCCAGGGGCAATTGAAGCAATACCAAGAATACATTCCTGG
>CAUYQV010104719.1:0-23177 GCA_963574575.1 Galagoides demidoff | reverse complement strand
GACCTATCAGGTGTAGAACACAAATGTCTTAACACTGTAATTGGGTAAAAGAGGTGAAGGCTATGTTGATTAGTAGGATGTAAGCACTCCAATTTGTACAAATAATCAACACATTGAATCTCATAATGGCATAAATGTATTTATGATCTATGTATAAATAACTTAATAAAAAATAATAATAAGGATAGAGATCAAGGTTATATTTAATATGCTAAAAATCAGATGATTTAAACATTTTTTGTTTTCATTCACAAAAGATGACTAATGACCAATTTTCTGTGGATTAACTTGTGTTCTCACGTAGCCAGGGTAATGTATCTAATCCCTGGAAAAATAATGAATAACACTAATAACTTATTCTACAAAGAGAAGTTTATGAACCTAGTGATGAACTACCAAACTGTTCTGGAATTGGAACAAAAAGATTGAGCCAAGAGTTTTGTTTGTTTGTTTCTTTAGTTTTTTCCTCAGAAGATTTCTTAGACTTAGAGGACCAAATATATTTAAGCCCTACTTCACCAAGGTAGTAGCCAGGCACGTGTTCTTCCAGTCCTTCTTCCAAGTGAAACACAGCTCTTGTGCTCAGATGTACCCACGCAATACTTTAATTTGGAAGACAGTGATGTGAAGAGGTGCTCCCTGGAGTGGATTTTGCAGGCAATAGTGGCAAAAGTCTGACAGGAACATTCCTTGTCCACATCTGCTAGGAAAGCTGCAGTCCTAGGCCTACATAGTACTAGTAGCCATGGTCATTCCTGGAGCTGCTCAGTTGTGTAATTGGGGTATGTTCCTGGTTGTCCTGCCTCCAAACCAGATCCTATGACCACCACAGACATTCTGTGCGCTATCCTATGTCATGCAATAAATTTATTTTTTGTTTAAAATAGTCCTGTTTGCAATTACATGGGCATTATGAAAGTTTTGAGACAGAGTATGCTATTGCCCATTATTTCCCTTCTAGGAGACACAATCAACAGCATCCTTTCTGATTCCCCCATGCAAGTTTCAACTTGTTCAGCTTAGCGTTGTTGCTGGGAGGGCCTCATTTGTTTCTATCCTTGCAGATTTTACATTTCTTGATTTTTGTACATCTCAAAGTTCTCATGTACAGATCCACAAACATTAAAAAAACAAACAAAACACCACAGTCACTTATACTACATCACTTTCAGAAGAAAGCAATTATTTATTCATTCGTTTTAGAAAGGAACATGCACATTGAGTGACTGTTAGGTTAGGCACAACACTAGGTATTGTTAATATAGACATGATTCCAGCCCCCTTTGGGAACAGGAATACAATCTGTAGCTTGTATATCCAGTATCATATTGATGCTTACCTTTAAAATATAGCATCACTATAAGTATCTTTCCAGACTTATATCACATAAAAGATGCTCACTGCTTTAGATGACAGCAATCCCTTATTCTTCCATAGCTGAAGAAACTATGAAGGTCCACCTTTAAGGGAATACAAGTGAAATGAGAATGTATTATTTTTCTTAAAATTTTCAAAGCTGTATAGTTATGATTTAAGAGTAAATGACTTTTCAGTAAGCACCGCCAATGAATACGTACATATTGACATCATTGTCATCACGTTGCAATTGACATAATATCGAGTAGCTATTTTCTACCAACCTAGAAGTATGGTAGTTAGTTGCTGGAAGAGAAAGAATGATTCAAATTCCAAGTTGTTGTTTCTTTATTGACCTCATAACCAGAATAGAGGCAGATAAGATATGCAGGCACTAACCTATCGGAATAGAAAATTAGATAAAACAAATCAAAAGACTGCAGGTTAGGGACAATGTATTATAAAATATTAATTACATTGCATAGCAGTTATTATAACATGAAATGGAGTGAGGAAATGCATGTGTGCTGGAAAAGGCAGGGGTATCTTCACCACCACCAAAGATTTTAGCTTTTTCTTGGCAATGGTAGTGTACGTTTAAATTAATTGTGTATTGGTTCTGTGTAAACTTGGACAAGTTGCTTAACTTCTCTGGCCTCAGTTCCTTATAGACAAAATAAGGGTAATAAAAAAAATCCTCTTCTAATGTTGCTAGGATAAAATGATTTAATATACATATTTAGAATAATCCATACTCCAATTTCTTAGGAGCCCACCTCTGTCAGAGGTGAGGGGGAAGGAGAAGCACACTGCTCCACTGACCCTTCTCTTGCTGGGCTGCAAGTCTTTCCATGTCACCCTCTGCCAATATCCTGCTCCTTCTTCCTCTATTCTGCAACTTTTTTCCTGTGGAATATCTTGAATATTCTGGTACTTTCCCCTTAGAATTATACCTGTTCTATGATTGTTTATTTGCTACTTTTATCTTTTTCATCCTCAAAGAACTAAAAGTAGACCTTCCATTTGATTCTGCAATCCCATTACTAGGTATCTACCCAAAAGAAAAAAAAAATCATCTTAACATAGACATTTGCATCAAATGTTTATAGCGGCTCAATTTATAATCACCAAAATGTGGAAACAATCCAAGTGCCCTTCAGCACATGAATATATTAATAAACTGTGGTTATGTATGCCATGGAATACTATTAAGCCACAAAAAGATGGAGATTGTCTATCTTTTGTAACAACCTGGGTAGATTTGGAGAACACTTTCCTAAGTAAAGTATCACAGAAATGGAAAACAAACTCACAGTGCTCAAGACTAAGTTGAAAGGAGTAGACTAACAACTACATGCTCACTTGAGAGAACAACTCAATTAAATTCAAGAAGGGGGCAAGAGGCAAGAGGGTTTGATAAGTTCCCACCCAAAGGGAACAATAAAGGGAACACTTCCTAAATGAAGGAAACAACTATAACTCAGACTTTACCTTACAAACGCAAGCAATGTAAGATAATCATGTGTGCCCTTATATTAATCTGAAATGAAAAAAAGAAATAGTCCATGCTAATACATTTTACCTATCAGTAGTACGTTTTGTTTTTTACAGTTATAAGAATATAATGCATTGTAGCTATTAATACTTCCTTGAATGCATAAGGAAAATGAATATTTTGGAGGTAGAAGGCAGTCATAAAACATGACTTGGAACTGAGTACCAAACCACATGGTAAACTGTTCCATGCCATCACAAAAGGTACTGCATCCAGTGTTGTCTTTAAACAATAACTGATGATTTCATGATATCTATTAACCTCATTCTTCTTTATTAAATCCATTATTCTACTTTCTACATAATTGATTTGACTCTAGATAACCACAGTAGATTACTAGTACCACCTAGGTGACATTATCCTTTCCTCAATAGATTCTCTGGGAAGATCCTAATAATCTACAAAAAATGTGAGCACATAGCATAGAGAGATTATGGTATAAATACTGAGTCTGCAGTGGACACCCGTGATTTGGGTTCCATGCTACACCTTTACTTATGCGTGAAAACACATAGATTTCTCATGGAATTTGTGCTTGCCACTTCTCAGGCCATGACTTTATCCCCTGAAACCAAAGGTAAAATTAGTCTAGACTAGACCAGTGAGTCTAAACGAAAGGTTCAGGGATGTGCTTAAGACTTATGATGTATACCTTATCAGTGAAAGCCCTCTCAGAACTATCACTAGATGTGGGGAAGGAAGGAGGGATCCCACTCTTGCTGCCAAAAGAAGGTGAATTTAGTTCCTGGTGGCATCTTTTTTTACCTCCTAGGGGTGGACCTGTTATGAACACACATAGAAAAACAAAGACAGAAAAATGAAGACAAATGGTCAATGACATCACCTGGGCATTCCTATTTGGTTGATGACTAGATTCAATTATGTGACCAAATATAGTCTCCTTTTGCTTAAGCAAATTTGAGTTTAGAACCAGAAGGGTTCTAATAGATAGACCTTTATACCTGTCAAAATCTCTTTGGTGGCTGTTTTTGGCACAATTTTAATGAAAAACTAATAGGGTTGGTGTCTGGATCTGAATTCATTAAGTGTCAAAATTGTATATCTTAATAATTTTTATTGGTACTCCTTAATATAATCCTAGGCATATGTAGTAATTCAACCAACATTTGTTGGAATAAACTGAAGTTTAAATAGAAAGGAAATAGAATGAGAAAAAGTAGGAAATAATTATTGAGTGCTTACTTTGTGTCAGGTGGCTGGGGAAGCACAGTGAATAGACAAAGTCTCTCTCATCACCTACTTGCACTTGCCAGTGGGGGCTTTAACAAGCAAATAAACAAACAAAAAATAAACACAATTTCAGGTATTGTTAGATGTTGTGGGGAAGAATAAGGCAGAATAATGAAGCAGAGGGTGATAATGATGGAATTTAGATAGGGTAGAACCTAAAGGTCTTTCTGAGCAGATGATAATTGACCAGACTTAACAGAAGTGTGGAAATTAACTATGGAGCAAGATCATTTCAGGAAGAGGAATGAACACATTCAAAAGCCCTGAGATAGAAATAAGCACGATAGTCTAAAAAATGGCAAGATACTGACACTCTCCTCCATTAAATTACCATATTCACATTTATCGACATATTTACAGAAACGAAGTATGCAGATGATGATATGAACCACGAAGTGGTGAGGAGATGGATGCAAGACAGTGGTTAGCAATTTTTCAATTGATTATTGGGTTTCTCATTTTATACACATGTACATACTCATGGTGATGAAGAAAATAAGAAGAATTGGAAACTGTGGGGTGCTATGATCTTGTCTATGAACTTTGAATAGCTACTGTGCTCCAACCTGGGCAATGTAGTGAGATGCCAGAAAAATAATTCAAAAATAAAGATAGAGAGAGAGAGTACACATCAGCAATTTGCAATTAGAATTTGGAGACTTGAATATTTTTTACATATTTCTGCATTTAAGAATGTTCTATATAAGTGGCACGCATTGCTTTTATAAATAGAAGTAAAAAACCATTTTAATAAACATTAGTGAAGGAATAAGAGAAGAATGAGGCAAGGAAATATGGTAAGGAAGGAAGGGACTTCATACTGTGGAGATTTGCAATCAACAAAAATCACATGAAATATAGAAAAGTAACATCAGAATGAGAAAAAGAAAAATATAGACCAGACCAGAAGATAGCACTTATCTGAAATATACTAGTTGATAATTTTTCACAAGGAACTTGGTGAAAAGAAATTGGAAGTTCCTATCAAAATCCCGCATTAATGTGTTTATAGTTTGAGGTTTGATGAGATTTACGGGGATTTAAACAAATGACTTTCATTTCCTCACTAAACCATGATTTCTTAATACATTTGCCCTAAAAGCTGAGGTATGTTTTGTATTTGGGGAGAGAGAGCAGATACTACCCATAATGAGGAAGTGAGTTTACCAATTGCCTATGGGTCTCAATGCTGACCTTTTGCAATGCCAGTTATTATGGAGGAGAAAAGAGGACTCTTAAATATCTTTAGATTCCTTCATGTCAGAAGCCTGGGAGATTTAGTAATAGTTTTACATAAAAGAGGTCCATGCCAAACAAAAGGAACTGAAAAGCCCAACACTTTTACCCAAGTGATTTGTGGAAAGAAGGGCATTCAAAGAAGAATGTGAGAGTGTTCTTCTATCCTTATTTGCTCTTACTTAAGATGGAAAGTCAAAGTGCGGCCATGGTAGAAATATCCAAATTAATAAGGAGGACAAGAACAAAGGTGAGAGGAAAGGAATGTGTGGTGAGCTTCCCAGAATAAAATAAGTAAAGATCTGAAGCCTAGAAGAGGTCCCTTCACTGCAGGGAAGATGGCACGACTGGTAGGGGGCAGTAGCTAGATAGAGGGGCCTCACAGCAGCCTGGCTTCTTGTAGAGTATACACTGCATAAGAAATCTAGAAGTTTCTATGTGATCTTCCATGTGGAGGTGAGCAGAGTTCTGAGAGGCCCAGTGGACCAGCAGCCCCCTGAGGCTGCCAGGCTCTGTGCCTGAGGTGAATGGCTTGGACCACATACTTCTGAGATAGGTGCCATCATGTCAGGCAGGACTGGTTTTACTTCAACTATCACTTGTCCAAACCAGCACAGCAAAGGGGAGTGAACCAGGGTCGAATGGGTGGGAATAAGGAAAATACAGCACAAGAGAAGACACAGAGACAAAAGATGGATAGGGAAGAATGTCTAAGCTGATTGCTGCAGCCAGCACCAAAGTACAAAATCAGCTTTATTTTATAATATCTGTACAGGGTTGTCCAGGGAAAATAGCATAGGCAATATGGGGAAATAATATAAACAAAAGACATAATTTTGGTCTTACAGTACAATTGGAAAATGTAAATGACTTTAATAAAGACAAATCATCTTGTTAATGGTTTTTACTCAACTTTGTTAACATATGTCAAGAAGTGAGAAGGGAAAGATCACAAGGATCTCTGCATAGTTAACTAGACTAAAAAAGAGCTATGTGACTTTTGACAGAGGGAGCATGAAGAAAGGAATATGGCTATTTTGGGAATGGGGAAGCAGTTGGGGGTTAATTCCCTGAATGTTCCCCAGGCAGTGGGGGCTCTGTGACCTCACAGTGTGCTCTCCACAGTCTCTGGTCCAGGGTCCCAGCCAGAATAGCTCCTTCACTCAAAAAGTATAAAGTTCCACTATCTAAGACCTCTGTTCTTTTCCATATCTGAGAGAAAAGGACCACAAAGTTCTCCTGTCATATGCCAAATGTCATCTTGGAACAACATTGATAATTAGAGAGAGTACCTGAGAAAAGTGAGGTCTAGGAAAACCGGTCATCTCAAGAAGACCACGAGGATACACCTGCCAAATCCTCTCCATGATGACTCAACTCTTGGGAAGGTGTAAACTTAACTTCCTGGAACTTAGAAATTTCTAAGTTCCATGAAATCCTGTAGTTCTGCAGAGCCTAGAATAGCATCTCCCACTTGATTCAAAGTGGCCAATGAGAAGGGTACCTATGGGTTGGAAATTTTTGACTATCAATAAAAAGGGAAAGACCAAGCCAGTCGGGGAGTGTGGTCACTGGAATTTTTCTATGCCATAAGTTCCTGGCTGGTAAATAAAGCTCTTTCTCTTATAAATGTTGTATTTGGGTGCGCTTTCTCTCTGTTGGGCCTCATCTCCCTGCAACATTTTTTGGTTCCCTGACAGGGAAGCAAGATCACCTTTGGAGAGAACATGCAGCTGGTAGTTGCCACCAATCCTATGGACACCCACAAGGGGGCCCCTGATTGGCCTGGGCGACATGAAACACTGAGTGCACCAGGGAAGCAGTTTGGCCTCTCTGTGTGGATGCCTCAGCTGGGCAGATAAAGGACCCCCATAGTGGGCCTTCAAGGAGTCAAACCCCAGGAGGAATTGGCATGCAGGAACAGGTACCTACACAGAGAGACGGCTAAGGCAAGGTATGATTGATCTGGGGTCCCACTACAGTTTTAGTGGAAGGAGGAGCCTGATCAACTCCGTGGGCATTAGATCACCAGCAGGTCTGTTGGGAGGTGTGCGATGGTATGTGGCTATGGTCTGACTGAGAACTCAAAAGGAGGAGTTGGACCTCCCTTCACAGAGCCTAGGGGAGTGTTTGCCTCCTATGGCTAAGTGGCAGCTCGAGGCTGCCCAGGTTGAGAAATGGGTTGGAATTGTGTGCATGTGAGTGCATGGAGACTGACTGAGATGGATAGCAATAGGTGGGGTTTCACACCCCTCTTCAATTCATGGGGTGAAACAAATGTGTGAGTGTCCCCTTCTTCCCTGCTCAAACTTTCCCCCCTGGCTGTTCTGAGAGAAACTGGAAGTTCGAGGTTTTCCATTTTCTGTCTGTCTTTGGCAGCCACATGGCCATGTGGGACTTGGGGAGAAATCAAAGGACTTTAGAAAGGATAACTGTGGTGTAGTTTTGTTACTAGAATTTCTTCAGTGAGTCCTTGATCTTGGCAGTTTGAGAATTGAGCCCATGTGCCACAGATCAGTGATGAAATGTGATTTTGTTGGACTGAGGGGCATGCAGAGGGAATGGAGAGTGCCAGAGCTATTGACAGAGTGGCCATGCCTTGGTAAGTGTTGCAGTTTGGGCAGTCTGGTGAGCTCTGGATGGCCCTTGAAATTCTGGGGAAGAGAGTGTAAATCTTGTGCCAGGCAGGACTGTATCCATATCTGCAGCAGGTCTCCAAGGTGAGCAACCTCTGGGAGGGGAGGAGACCCAGGTTGGAGGTTTCCTGCATAAGTCCTTTGTCTACGGGTACATAATTGGCCCTGAGAGGTATTTTGGCCAGGACTCAGTAGATGGCAAAATACCTTTACAAACTGAATGAGTGTCCTAGTAAATGAATGAATGCAGCCCCTCACCTTGCTCAAGGTTATAAGGTCTTTGCTGTGGTTTTTGTCTGGGGATGAGATTAGGGTATCTGATCCCTAGTTAGGGTGGAGCCATCCTATAGGGTTGGGGCTGCTTTGTTCATGACCTTGCTATGGCTCAGAGGGCATGGCCTGCAACATGTTTGTGCCTGGAGATGGGAGTCTGGTGTCTGAGCTCACCTGAGCCTAAAAAATGGGAGTTCCTTGTCTAGCCCTGAGTGGGAAAATCCTGTATCAATGTTATATTTCATAAAATGTCTCTCATTTGTAAAATGTAATAATTTGGTTGTTTAAATTATTGGTGAAACTGAATCTTTGTCAAAGGATAAGATTCTTGTCTTTTAAACCTAATTATAAGTTTGGCCGAGTGACTGGGTGACTTCACAGTGAACTGGGATCCTGTTTTGTGGGAAGTGGAGTTTTGAGAGTAAGAGAAATTAGACAGAAAGGAGACTGGCACAGATGACCAGCGCTCATGAAAGGCTTTCAAGAAAGTGCCACCTGAGATTCCTTATAAAAGGTTCCAGCAAAGCCAATTTTAAAGGAAAGAAGAGCCTAGATGGCTAATAATTAATTATTCTTACTGCACTTTATGCAAATAATCAGACCCAGTATATTGAAGGTACAGTTTATTTTGGCAACTAAATTAGTTGTGCTATAATTTGTCTTTCGTAAAGAGAGAAATTGGAGATAGAAAAATGATTCAAAGAGAAAAGAGGTTGTGGTCCACCTGTATTACATCCCAATCTTGTCTATACTGTCAACTCATAAAATGAGACATAAGTGTTTTACTAAACTAATCTGTTAAATAGGACTAAAAGACTGGCCAGAGTGTAGAAGTATATACAGTAGTTATATTTGCTCTGAAGCTTTAAGACTCAACAAAGGTCACCTGTTGGCTACAATGGAAAAATTTGTGCAATATCAAATGTTATCTGCTATGTCTACATAGTTACCTCAAAAAAATTAGGACTTGAATGAGAATTTCCTGTAACACTGTATCCTACTTAGGTTGACCAGATATCCTACTTTTGGCGGGACAGTCCCACTTTTTAATAATTTGTCCTGTGTCCCGCTGCATTTTTAAAAAGTCCCAATTTTTGGAAAGAATGCATGAATGAGCAGGAGAACAGGAAGGGAATATACGGTTTTCAGCTGCCATGTGGCTATTTCACCAGAATATGAATTTTATATTATTTTTGTTAATTTTATAATGTTAAACTGTAATAATAACAAATAATTGTTGAGAAGCGATTATTGAGAACTGCTTATTAAAGTTTGCATTGTTGTCAGGCCCTGCCCTGCCTTGTCCCCTGCCCCACCCTCCAGCCATATTGTCCCACTTTACAAATGTTAAAATCTGGTCACCCTAATCCTACTGTACCTAATTCATATACTCTGCTAAGTCTGCTGCCAGCAGAAGCCAAGTGGTCTACTTGCCTGGACTTAAAAGATGCCTTTTTCAGGATAAGTCTGGCTTTGGAAAGTCAGAGGCTGTTTGCTTTTCAGTGGGTGAGACCAGACCTGTGAACCATGATCCAGTACACAAGGACCAGGTTGCCAAAGAAGTTGGCAACTCACCCACGATTTTTAGAGAAGGGCTGGCTTCTGACCTCCAGACATTTCTGGTTGAGGAATTAGGGTTTGTACTGCTCCAATATGTTGTGACTTTCTCTTATGGCACACTACCCCAGAGGCCTGGACAAAGGCACAAACTGTCTTTTATGACCTCTAGAGGTATGTGGCTATAAAGTATCCAAACAAAAGGCCCAGATATGCCAGTGGAAAGTACACTATCTAGGATTTACTATCCAGCAAGGGGAGAGGAATCTAGGCATGGAACGAAGGCAGGTAATTAATCGCCTCCCCATCCCCACAAGCCTAAAGCAGGTTCGGGAATTCTTAGGCATGGTTGGCTTTTGTTGTCTTTGGATCTCCAATTCTGCCATCTTAGCTAAGCCCTTGTGTGAGGTAACTAAAGGAAAGGAAGGAGAGCCCTTAGAATGTGGAGGAGAACAGTAACATGCTTCCTCCCACCTAAAGATGAGGCTGATAAATTCCCCTACAGTGGGGCTACCAGATTTGCCACAGCCTTCACTCTGTATATCTCAGACAGAGGAAAGATGTCTGTAGGTGTGTTAACCCAGCTGGTTGGGTCCTGGCCAAGGCCTGTAGCTTACTGCTCTATACAGATGGATGGAGTGGCAAAAGGAGGCCACTATGCTTGTGGGCTGTAGCTGCTACTGATCTCCTTGTGCAAGAAGCTGATAAGCTGACTCTAGGGTAGACTCTCAGAATGAAAATACTCTACTCTGTGATCACTTTAGTGGACACTAAGGTACATTTTTGGCTCTCTAATGCAAGAACACCCTGAACCCAGCCACACTCCTTCCAGTCAGTGGAAGAGAGACTGAGCATGACTGTATGGAAGTTAGGGATAATGTGTATTCTAGCAGACCTCATTTGCATGACCAGCCTTGGACAAATACAGACTGGGACTTCTATGTAGACTGAAACAGTTGCATGATGGTGCAAGGTGAGCAATGGGCTGGGTATGCAGTGGTTACCTTAACAGAGATCGTAGAGGCTAAGCCCCTATCCGTGGAACATTGGCTCAGATGGCTGAGTTAATTGCCTTGACTCAAGTCTTAGAACTAAGTCAAGGGAAAAGTGTGAAATCCACACAGGCTTCAAGTATGCTTTTCTGACTCTCCAAGTGCACAGGGCATTGTACAAAGAAAAGGGACTACATAATTAAATTCTGGAGAAAAAACATTAAGTATCAGCAGGAGACACTTCAGTTGCTAGAGGCAGTATGAAAACCCTGGAAGGTGGCAGTGATGCACTGTCATGAACATCAAGGAGATGCTTCCACCATCACTAAGGGAACACTAGGATCAGTACTGCGGCAAAAAGGGCTGCATCCAAACCATGCCAGGTGTTGTGAGTGGCTCCCCTTCATCCCATGGGTTCTGGAGCTCTCACCTATCTACTCCCTGGAAGAGAAGGAATAGTTGGCAATGGAAGGGAACCAGGAAATAGAGGGAGAATGGATAAAGATGCCATGGATGAGTAACAGTCCCCCAGCTTCTAGGAGCCACTGTGGTGACAGGAGTCTTTAGTGAAGTTGCTGGGCTGCTACTTCTACATCTCCCACCTGGCAACCCTGGCCAATTGTCGGTCTACAGTGTGTCACCTGAAACCAGTTTAGCACGCATCAAGAATTGACAGTACCCCCAGGAATCCAGTTGTATGGAGCAACACCCTTTGAAGACTTCCTGGTAGATTTTGCTGAAATATCCAGATTTAGAGGAAACAAGTACTTGCTGGTGATGGTCTAGCAGACTTGGAATAGATAAAAGCCTTTCCTGCTGGGATAAAAAGGACTTCTGAAATAGTAAAAGTCTTGCCTACATAAATTGTTTTATTGTTTAGGTTACTACTCTGGCTTAAATTTGACAATGGACTAGCCTTCATAACAGAACTAATGCAAATAATAAGCTAAAGCTTTAAATATTATCTGAAAATTATATGTAACTTATAGGCCTCAAAGCTTAGAAAGGGTAAAGTGCATAAACGAAACCATAAAAGCAGGAATTGGTAAACTCTGCCAGGAAGCAAAGCTTAATCGGATACAAGCCTTGACACTGGTGATGTTCAAAGAGGCCTCCATCAATCATCTGCAATTTAACAGGGACTCCTCAAAGAATTGGGAAAGATTGAACTAAATAGACAAAAACCCTAGAACGAATAGCAAGGAAAATCTCCACTTGTGTAATTAACTGTGTTCTGTTTATTTTTTTGTGTCTATACATCCTTTCTCTCTGGAAGATCAAGGGGACCAGGTCCAGGTCCCAAATCAGAACTTGGTCTCCCTCAAACCAAGGTAGAAAGAACTTTATACCATCATCCGGACCACAACCACAGCAGTGAAGGTGGAAGGAATCCTCATCTGTCGTCATCACAGCTGGCTGAATAGGGCTTCACTTCCCTTGGGAAGTAAAGGTAACTTTTAAGGTTGTCAACATGTCCTGTTTCAGCCACATACTGGGAGCTGGCTGGTCAACACATGGTTGAAGCCTGAGGAAACTCCTTGAGGGACTTGTCTTAATTAGACTTTGAACTTTGGGAAAAGGAGGGGTAGAATGTCACACAAGGAAAAGTAAAAACTCATATGTATATAGCTCACCACCACAGTACTATTAAAGCTTGAGTAGAGAACTCAAGAAAAGTCACAGTCCCTAAAATCTCAATGCTAAAAAGTAATTAATCTCAGCACCTGCAGAAACAAGCTAATTTTGAGACCTCAAATTAAAATATACTGGAGTCTCAAAAGAGGGGAATGAGAGAGGATATCTGAGAAGGGTGAGGTCTGGGAGAACAGGTCATCTCAAGGAGATCCAAGGATACACCTGCAGGGTCCTCTCCATGGTGACTCAGCTCTTGGGAATGTGTAAACTTAACCTCCTGGAACTTGGAAATTTCCAAGTTCTGTGAAATCCTGTCATTCTGTAGGAGCTGGACTAGCATCTCCTGCTTGATTCAAACTGGCCAATGAGAGTGGTACCTGTGGGGTGGAACATTTTTACTATCAATAAAAAGGTTAAAGACCAAGCCAGTCGGGAAATGTGGCCATTTGGAATTTTTCTATGCCATAAGCTCCCAGCCAATGAATTGTGTGCTCTTTCTCTCTATTGGGCCTCGTCTTCCTGCACCAGTAAGAAAAGGATATCTGAAAACATTGAAATTAAGTTATTGGAGAAAGTATATTTATAAGATTGGATAATATTTTTTTCTCTTATTGATGATGAAGTAGGGACTCATGAGGAAGATTAGAGTCAGAGAGAAATATAATATTACACTTTTCTTGAACATCTAAGAGTGATGTGAGTGAGATCTTTCACCTCACTCTAACTGCAAGCAAGTGCACCTTATAAAGTGCATGTGTTCCTCACCATCAATATCTGGCCTCATATGATTTATTAGGTCTCAAGATAACTTCTGCTCAGACTTTTTTTTGATGGATTGGTTGAGTTTTCCTTAAACATTCTTATCAAGATTCCGATGCTGAGTAGGGGGGAATGAGGCAAATAGCACTCATTAATAGGATGCTGTCTTATCCAGGTTTACTTTGAATTGCTAAGACTCTAAGTGAAAGTTTCAGTAGCCCCTCTTATATCCTACCTCCTGGGCATTTCCCTGTCTAGCTATCTTCTTTCTTTTATAATCTTCTAATCCTGGAAAAGCTGTCTAGTGGTTGCCATGAATGTGGCTCTTGGAATTAAATTATTGTTATGAATGTGGTTTAAAATTTTCATTCTTTAACAAGCATTTAAAACACTACAGGTCTTTTTAGACAGTTAATATAGCCCATGTTGATGTTTACAACATGTTGAATGGCTAACCACAACTAAAAGTCCTCTGTGTTCATACCAAAAATCAATCAAAGGAAGAGTAATTGAGTTACCATCCTCGTGACTTAACATGGCATGTCTGTATTAACAAATTTGCTAATGCTGTAGTCACACACTGTTCCCAGGACGTGGGGTAATGATTTCATAAAATGAAGCAGACAGAATAAGATCAATGACTAACACATGAACAGCTGCTCATGCCAATTCTTTGGTGTGGAGAAAAAGAGCCTGAAACTTAGAGTCAGATGATCCAGATTTGAGTCCTAGCATTTTCCAATTTGTATCTGTGCCACTTGGGTAAGTCACTTATTCTTTCTGAGCTTCAGTTTGTTCATTTGGACAATGGAAATCATCCCTCACATGACTGATAGAGTGATCTAAACCATGACCCAGGAGCAAAGGTTCTGTGCTGTGCTTTCAGACACCTCAGCAAACATGCAGATGCTCTGCTTATGGCACCCTTCCATCGATGGGAACAGATTTCATTGTACATAGTGAGGAGAAAAGTGCTCTTAATTTCTATAAAACTCATAAATACTTTGTACTGGGTCTTTAAAAATAATATTATTCAAATGCTATAAAGCCACGTTTTAATGCATGCCTCACAAGCATTATTTGAAAGAATGGCATGACCATTTCGCAACTTTATTCTAATACATACATGACTTTTTCTTCACCAGTCACCAAGTAAGGTTCTTGCATTGGATTATAAAAGAATGGGCAGAAATTTGAAATGATAAAGAAAAAGATACAGGGACATGTTGTTTATCTCTTTGAGTTGGAAAATATGAGACCATCTGAATTTCACAAGACTGTTTTATTTTTACCAGACCTGATTCTTTAGACATCTTATAGGCAAAAGTCC
Organism: Galagoides demidoff; assembly: GCA_963574575.1. Lineage (NCBI taxonomy): Eukaryota > Metazoa > Chordata > Mammalia > Primates > Galagidae > Galagoides > Galagoides demidoff. The sequence goes on along the minus strand of CAUYQV010104719.1, from coordinate 8,597 downwards.
TCTATTTTGGTCTACTGTGGTCCCACACACAAATTGTTAAGGTCATGGCTCTCAATATTTTAATCACCTTATTTTCTTTCTTAAATCCCCAAGAGGGTTTCCAATTCTATTTTGAATCAATTTAAAATCTTCTGATTATTCCTAATGAATGATACGCTTTTACCTCCCAAGTAGTTTCCTGCTAGAGATTGATTTACCACCACCAAGAAAGTCACTCAAACATGCTTCTTTAACTGTAATACCTCTTTCCACCTGTCAGACATTTTACATGCTTTTCTCACTGTCTGGAGTGGCCTCTCATCTTCTCAATTCACTCAAGGCTTATTATCTCCAACAATGCCAGATCATCCCCTTTAGACATTCAGCCTCGCCACTCCTATCTGCATGGATACATTTGTTTATGTCTATTCCTATATTACTTGTAGCGTTATGTGGATTTTTCTGTTTTAAATGCCAGTTCCTTTACCAGATGGCAAACAATTTAATAACAGGGCCTACATTGTTTTTCATTTTATTTCTTCTTCTTTTCCCAACTTAATATTACTTATGAGACACTGGGAGAGGTGCAACAAAGTAGAAGAGAAGGTTCCTAATCTCTGAAACTCACAAACGTTTCCATGAGAGAAAAGGCATTTTAGGAACCTGTCAGGTGATGAGAGTGAAAAGCTGTCTCCTATGGTTCTAGCAAGGGCCATCTCTCCTGCCCATGAACACACACCTCCAACACTTTGCTGAAGGGGTCAACTATGGGACAAAGAATAGCAGGAGAAGCAAGGAGAGAAAGGGGGGCACACCTGCTCCCCACTACAGCAAGCCCAGTAGGAGGAGAGAAGAAAGCTAAGATTTAAAGAACCTCTGAAGTTTTGATTACTTTAAGGAACTGTTTCTAGATACAATGAATTACTGAATTGAGATTGTGCTTGTATCTTTTCCTTATTTCCTAAGAATGACCAGGAAATCATGAGGCTATCCAAGTTTTCATCCTATGGGAAGGGAAGGAATATCCCCAGTAAGCAGGTTTAAAAATACTGTGAGAAACAAATGAACAAACAACAACAAAACCGCTTTTATGACTGAGTCTTTATGAACTTTCCTTGTATATCATGTTGTAAGTTTTCCACTTCCAGTAGAATTTATAGCATAGATTAAAGAAATGCACTGGCTCTTTCCACTCTCTTCTACTTTGTTTCTTCTGTGACTAGTATTACCTATTTTTCAGATACCTTATTTAAGGTTAGAAGATGAGAATTGAATAATTTCTAGCCATACACTTACACAAAGTGGGAAAAAACTTTTGATTAAAGGAACCTTGTGCAGACCTGACCATCGCTTACAAAGAATGAACACTAATCTTTTTATTTTGTTTTAAAATTCAGTGAGAACTTCTGAACAGAAACCAAACCTATATTTTGGAAAACCACTGAACCAGAATGAAACTAGAGCATCAGAATATTTTCTGAAATAAACTTGAACCAAATTGATATTTTATTTGATCCAAGTTCCCGGTTAAGATAAAAATGTGTGGTCATGTAACAGAACAAAGTTAAATTAGCCCACCCAGAGCTTCAATATGTGGCCTTTCACTCATTAGGACCATATTTTAAAACTTAGACAACTGAGATGGCTTTCCACAAACCACCACAATGTATGTGAATAGAGAGCTGAGGGATCATTTCTCTAGGAAGGAAGGCTTGAATTTATAAATGTTCAGTGATTTACCCAAGATCATGTAGAATGTCAGAGAACTGTTGGGATGTTTCAAGCACTGTTTTCTTTGGGGGTTTGTATAATAAGAAAGAGACAGTTTCAAATCATAACCTAATTCATATACACTCATTAACTTTGGGTTAATAACTTCAAATTATTGGCATTGACAAGCAGGGTCTGTCAAAAAGAGAATTGTCATTCTCTTTACCAAAGCTGTTAAGGAAAACTCAAATATAGTCAAATCAATGCTGATTGATTTTCCTTTAAGAACAACCCAAAAAGAAAGTAGCAATTTTTCTCAATTAGTATTATTTCTGCCAGAAATTTAAAGGTTTCCACAGTGGACTGACCTATGTATGTCAGAATTTGTGACTTTATTCGTACTGCCTTGTGTCTCAGTGAACTGAAATCACAACCAAGTTTAACCAGAGAAGACCTAGGTTGGTTTAGGCTTTGGGTTCCAACCTGGAGCCACCTCTGGAGGGCTTCTGTGTGGATGTGAATTACATTCACCACCACTCCTTCAACTTATCGAAGGTACTACGGAGTTCTCTTCATACCTATGTCAAGTGACTACTTTGTCTTCTTACAAGCTGTCATTCGGGGAATTATATGCACTAAGGATTAGAGATTTATTCTTCTCAATTTTTTTCTGCACATAATATAGAAAAGCAAGTGTTATATATGCAGAAAACGATGGCCCATGTTGGTCTAATCAAACAAAGTGCTATGGTTTTCTTTTCTTTAGAACATTTCAGCATAGAATATCAAAAGGATGTCTCCATTGTAGATAACAGATCTTTTGAAATAAACTGTTTTCAAGTAGGTGGTAATTATTTTATATAGACAAAAAGTAAGCATTTCTGTGTCAATTTCTCTTTAATAACTTAGCTCATTTGCCAGTTCTCACCTGATAACTATTAAATGAGGCTACAGTAAATCTCTGGATTATCTGTAGAAAAGCTGCAACTCTGCTGAAAAATTACCATTATTAGGTAATTATGTTAATGCAATCATTAATAAATTCATTTAACATTTTTATTATTTTATTATACCAATAGTTCACAGCTCTAGATAATGGAATAGTAGAATTTATTATTTTTTCTTTTGTTACTCAAGTATAATACATTATCAATCTTGTAAAATATTTCAATGCCACATTTTGGGGTTAGTCTTCTAGGAGAGTGTCCTGATAGCTATACCAAGTCACATCCAGACAGTTGTACATTTGGTTCAAGTCAGTGCACACCTGAGGGGTGTGACTTCAGAAAAAGTACCCATGTAGGGACAACAGAACCAATACATCTTTCCTTTTTTCTATCCCTGTGCTAGATGTCTACAAATAATAATTATACTACCAATGGGTGGTGGATTTTCTATTGCTTGTGAAAGGAAATGTACTTTCCATTGACCTGAGAGCCTGCCTGTTTACTGCATTGTGTGATCATCGTGTTCTGTTATTGCAGCTCAGTAGTGGACTCAGGGGCCAATCTGCCACTAAACAGAAATAAATATGAATAACTGCATCAAAAAGATGCAACAACCTTTTTCTCAAGCTTCTATTCATGTATTCAACCTGTAGGCTCTAAGCCAGCCAGCCAGTCTTAAGACATAGTTCTTATTGTAACAAAAGCTAAAGCAAATTCATGATTAAGGGGAATTTTGGCTAGGATAAAAAAACTTATTGACTCTGTATTTTACTTCTACAGCCTAGACTCTCTGCCTAGGACCCAGTTCTCTTTTTCCTGATCTTTAATATTATAATGCCCAAACTCCCAGAATGGCATAGTTACTGTACACTGTACTCTCCAAAGTTAACTTGGTTCTTCGTGATATACTGACGTAGACTTTAAACCTAGATTCCATTGACCTTTTGGTATTCCTGTGAATCTTGCCCGTATCTGTCTCACTTGCTTCTGATACTTAACACTGCTCAGATTTCAGACTGATGCATACATTGTCACAGTAGAGCAGTGCTACTTCATATAGTAGAAAAGGCACTATATAAAGCTACCCCAACCATAAAATTATTTTTGTAGCTATTAGCAATGAAAATAATTTTATGGTTGGGGATCAGCACAACATGGTGGTTCCTAATATATTAAAGGGTCATGGCATTAGCAAGGTTGAGAACCACTGTGTTAGATGATTATGCTTAGCTCTAGGCTAATTAGGGTGTGCTTAGCACATATAAGGTAGCCTAGACTCAGCTATGATATCCAGTAGGTTAGGTGTATTAAATCTGTTATATTAACAATGCAATACATTCAACTTACTATGGAGTTATGTTGATGCAGCCCCATCATATTTAGAGGAGCATCTGAGTCTTGCCCAAGTGTATGCAATTAGATAACTGTAGTATAGACACTCAGATCCAGTTCTCCTGAATTTCATTCTAATACTCTCTTAATTCCAATACCATATCCAATGTGTTTTCTGAAACATTCTTGTTGTAAGCATACCCCAAAGGCCATATAAATTTTAATATACTCCATTAAAATATGTAGACAATTTTATAAAATTAATTTTAATTTAAAATGCATTTGCTGAATTTACTACAGAGCTTTATTTTTATATGTGAATAATTTCCCCCAAATTTATCTTTTGCAACCAAAAAAATGGATTTTCTAAAAGTATTTTTAAGAAAGGGGCAATGAGCAATTTATATTTACTTTCTGCTTGGATTTCACATAGATTTGATACACAAATATGTTGTACACTAATGTAATCATAAGAACATTTTTAGGAGACAGAAAAAACTAAATTGTATTCTTGATTTCTATGTGACCTTACCTACCATACTTAACCTTTGTGTTGGAACTTCCCCCATCTGCAAAATATTCTTCATAATTATACTTCCTTATTAACTCATCAGTATGCAGGAATTCTAAGTTCTTCTGGAAATAAGAGAATATCGTGAGCTCTAGTATTCACTATCCCCTAAAGCAGGGTGGTGAAATTCTGTTATGATTATCCAGGGGTGGCATAAAACTGAATTGCAGCTACTACCATAACCAAGGTGAATTTTACTCATAAATGAGATCATTCTTTCTCCCAAAGACAGGATTTAGGTTCTTTTTAATTTAGTATACCATGAAAATACCACAAATCTGGTGTTCTGAATATTCAGATATAAGAGTATGATCTGAGGACCAGCGGCATCATCTAAGAGCTTGTTAGAAATCTAGAATTTCAGGATCTGTCCTGATTTACTGAATCAGAAACTTTATTAAACATGTCCAGATGTGCTTTAAAGTTTGAGAAGCATTGTGTATATAAAATATTTGTTCCATTCTGTTCCCTCTGAGAAGTGTATCAGCAAGGATGCATGGAAGCCTCCTCCTGATTGGGGGCTATTTGCTCATACAGGAGTTGAAGATAATCCTTGAGTCCCAGGGTCTCTGCATTTGATTTTGATAGAAAAGAAAATAAGAAAGGGGACTCTCACTTTGGTGTATCCTGGAACTCTTCAACCTTCCTAGTATTTGTTGCCTATATGGAGTAACTGAGCTCTAACTCTTTTTGGAGCAGGAAAGTACTTGAACTTAGCACTGTTTGGGCTGCCTTTGTTATGTTGAGAAGTACTAATGCTTAAAATCATAAAAATCTTTTTAAAAATGTAATTCTGTTACAAGATAAATTATGATCTAGGCTTAGTTCCAAATAGAATTAAATCTGGGATGTATCTTTTCAAACTGTCAGTTTGTTTATACAGTGGCTTCAGCCCTGAGCAGTATCACCTTCAAAGTGAAAGCAACTCTGACTGAGAGCTGACAGCTGCTGTGAAGCACCCTCAGTGCCAGGATGCTACAGGTTCTGATTCGTTTGTGTGGTGTACAATTAGATTTATTCAGTAACGTATATATAATACATGCCTGGCAACTTCCATTAATTTAAAAAAGCCAAATGAGCTAAGGATCTTTGCAGAACCATTCCCTCTTCTGAACAATGTGCAAGAATTTCCAGTTTCCTCTGACATTACTTGATAGGCCTTATGGCACATTTTTAGATATGCTAGAAAATTTCTGGTTAGAGTGGAAAGTGTTTTAGATAGTAGGGTAATGTCTCTGGTCTCTTCTTCCATGATAGTTTGGATAGACTTTACTTATCATGGTGGATCTCTGACTAAATCACTGGGAGGTAGATAAAAATTGAAATCTAATTTATTTGAAAGTAGCATGGGTACAAATGTCAGTGAAAGAAATCTTTTAACATTTTCTCCTGAAAAAGAAATAATTTCTTTTGCATTTGAAATTACTCCTCTTTTGGCATCACCTGCTCATTTCCATATATCTATGGGAAGTGAGCCCTGACAAATCAGAGGCCAGGTTTTTCCAGGATAATCCAGCAGTCATGGTGGCAATGTCAACAATTGCTAACAGAGTTTTAAAGCAGCTTCTGAATAAAGGTTGCAGTATGGAAGGCACCTGGCTTCTTCACCATGTGCTCTGAACCATCGGAAAAACATTTCAAACCTATAAACGAGGAGACAGTGGAATCTTCAGTGCCCCTCCCCACACACTCATGGTTCATTTAATGTTTCTAGTATGAGAGAAGGAGTACAGGTGTTTCTCATTCTTTACTTTTATACCTATGGTAGGGGCATAGTCAAATAGTCCCTCATCTGGCTTTATTCCAAATTGTAGGACATTTGAGCAGTAATAATTGCTAAATACCTTTCTTTGCACAAGTCCTTCCCCTGACAGAATGTCATGATACAGGTAGGAAGTTAGTGTTAACTGACCTGAAAACTTTTTTTCAGCTTCATTTAATTTAGAGAATGAGAACTTTGTAACTCAATGATTCATTAAAAAAGAGTTATATTTGAAAAGCAATTTGATTAAGGGCTAACATGTTCAACTAACAAGTAGAGGAATAAAATGTGGTTAACTGCTTAATTTCCAGAATATTATGCTGACCAAGAATGGGCAGATTTTTTTTCCCAAAGTATTTTCTGATTTCAAACTTGCAACAATCAATAACCCACTGTCCTTTTTAATGTTGAAAATTAAATGGCAAAAGTTCATTGTGCTGGTATTGTATCACAGGTAATTTTTCCAAGAACTAAATTTATTGAAAGATTAAAAATCAAAGTTTCTGACAGAGGCAGAGAAAAATGGTGGACTAGAGACTTCTCCTTAGTAGCCACTTACAGTGACACAGGGGCAAGAGGACTCTAGCCATCTATGGATGGAGTGTCCTGCCCAGAAACATGACTCCAGGGATACAGTGAATCAGCAGGGGACTCCAGAGCCAACAAGGAGGTCAGAAGCAGTGGAAGGCCAGCAAAGAAGGCAAATGCCTTGGTGTGGGTACAGGCAGCCTTCCAGTGGAGGGATGGAGAGAGGGAAAGACATTCCTACAGTTACTTTGGGACTTGGGTGCTTGCCAGAGCTACCTTGGCAGGGCTTAAATGAGCGAGTAATCTTGAAGAGTGCCCAGCAGCCAGGATTGAACCACTGGGTGGGGTTGAGCTGTCATCAATTGAGCTACTAGCAGAGTGCTGCCATTGAGGTAGGACCTCCAGTAGGAGCATCCCACAGGTCATAGTGCATGGCCAGCCCTGGTGTGCCTGCTGAGCTCACGCGGCCACATTTGGGGTGAATTGTGCCACTCCCACTCCCCTGAGAAAGCCACTCGGTGGCCAAGAGGCATTGTTTGGAAAATTGAGGCATGTCTCCTAAATAGTCCGGCAAGAGCTTCAGTCTCCTGACCCTGGGGGGATTGAATACTAGCAAAGTGAAGTGACCAAGGCCTGACCAAGGGCAAATAAATCAGAAAAATGAGGTCAGGTCACCTCAGCAACTATGTAGTAGCTTCCAGCCCCCATGCTGTATAGCAGAATGAGTGTGCTTGTTTTGTATCTCTTAACCCCAGAGCACCACCTGTTGTCCAGGCAATAAATTGCATGATATATCTTTTTTTTCTTTTCTCCTATTTTCTCAGAGGACCATCTGACGTCCAGGCAATATATTGCTCGCTCTCTCTCTCTATATATAAATTATTTCCCTTTATTTTTCCTTAGTTTTTTTGTTTTGTTTGGATGTATATTTATTTTTTTCATTTTCACTTTCTTCAATAGCAAGGTCTCCATTTTTGCTATGGTTTTTCTGCCCCTTTTATTCTTTCTAATTTTTTCTATTTTTCTCCCTTTTGGTAGAGATTTTTCTACTTTTGTTATATTTCCCACATCAATATCTCAAACAACAAACAAGATAATCCTTTTCTAAATCATATGTAATTTTTTAATTTTTTTAATTAAATCATGGCTGTGTACATTAATGCAATTATAGGGTACAATGTTTATATACAATTTGAAATACTTTCATCAAACTGGGTAACATAGCCTTCACCACATTTTCTTAGTTATTGTGTTAAGACATTTATATTCTACCCTTAGTAGATTTAGCATGTACCCCTGTGGAGAAAAGAGAACACTTCTACACTACTGGTGGGAATGCAAACTAATACGTTCCTTTTGGAAAGTTGTTTGGAGATCACTTAGAGATCTAAAAATAGACCTGCCATTCAATCCTGCAATTCCTCTACTAGGTATATATTCAGAAGACCAAAAATCACATCATAACAAAGATACATGTACCAGAATGTTTACTGCAGCCCAATTCATAATTGCTAAGTCATGGAAGAAGCCCAAGTGCCCAGGGAGCCATGAATAGATCAATAAATTGTGGTATATGTACATCATGGAATATTATGCCACTTTAAAGAAAGATGGAGACTTTGCCTGTTTCATGTTTACATGGATAGAGCTGGAACATATTCTTCTTAGCAAAGTATCTCAAGAATGGAAGAAAAAGTATCCAATGTACTCCGTCTCACACCATACAATTTTGTCCAAAGTCCTAAGCATTCCAAGGGGTCAAAATTTT
>CAUYQV010104718.1:0-17369 GCA_963574575.1 Galagoides demidoff | reverse complement strand
TCCAAAAGACCAAAAATCACTTTGTAACAAAGATATTTCCACCAAATTGTTCATTGCAGTTCAATTCATAATACCCAAGTTATGGAAGAAGCCCAAGTGCCCATTGACCCATGAATGGATTAATAAATTGTGGTATGTATAGACCATAGAATATTATGCAGCCTTTAAAAAGATGGAGAACTTACCTCTTTTATTTTTATATGGATGGAGCTGGAAAAAATTCTACTTAGTTAAGTATCTCAAGAATGGAGGAAAAAGTATACAATGTCCTCAGTACTATTATGAAACCAATTTACAATCACTCATGCTTTCATATGAAGAATAGATCACAACTATGGCCCAGGATGAAGGAGGGAGGGGAAAAGTCAGATGGAGGGAGGATGAATGATGGGATCACACCTATGGTGCATATTGCAAGGGTACATGTTGGATCTATTAAGTAGAGAGTATAAATGTCTTATCACAATAATTAGGTAAATGAAGTGAGGAATATATTGACCAGTACAATGTAAACATTCCAAATTGTATATGAAATCAGCACAATGTACCCCATAAAGGCATTAATGTATACATTATCTACCTCTTTATGATTTAATAATTAAAAAAAACCTTAAGTCCTCACAAATCTATTTTGGAATTTGATTCATAATCACCAAAGACTGAAAATAACCAAGATATTTTTTAAGCTATGAATCCATAAACAATCTGTAATATATTTATACAATGGGATACTATTTGATGATAAAAATAAGTGAGGTATCCAGCCATGAAAGGACGGAGGTGCCTTAATGCATATTCCTCTGTGAAAGAACCAGTCTGAAAGGCTAACTACTGTGATGATTCTGACTATGTGACATTCTGGAAAAGGAAAAATTACTGAGATAGTACAAACATCATTGATTGCCCCGGAAATTGGGAAGGGATGAACAGGTGAAGCACAGTGAATTTTTAGGATAGAATGTTCTGTATGATACGGATATCACACAGAATATAGATGTGACATTCTGTATGATATTGTAATTGTGGATATATGACATTATGCATTTGTTAGATTCCATAGGACTGTATTACACAGTAGGTGTTACATTAATGTGAAATTTAATGTAGATTACAGACTTTGGTTAATAGTAATGTCTCAATACTCATTTTTAAAATTGTATCATATGTATCTTTCATATATTGCACTAATACCAGATAGCAATAATTTTCTAGCTACATAAAAACATAATTTTATTGAACTTGAAGAAAATTTATAAATGAACTTGGAGTGAGTGAATATATTTATAATGTTGCTTACTGTGTATACATGGTGAATGTTTCTATTTGTTAAAGGCTCTTTTTGTATATGTTTCAGTATTCATAGTTTCTGTGCCTTTTTTTATTGCTATTATATGTGGTATCTCCTTCTATTGTAACTGTTTTCATATTGAAATGCTCCCATTGATCTGTTAAGTTTATCCTTACACTTTACTTAATTCTTTTATTTTTAGAACAGTTTTCCTATTAACATTTTTGGTGAAAAATTTTCTAGATATACAATTATTTCCACAGACATGAAGATGGGTTTACCTGGTTTTTGAAAAATTCTTGACTCTAAGTACTTTGTCTTATCAGTTATTCCAATTTAATGTTCAATTACAGTGGAGATGATGAGAATCCTTTTCTTGTTTTATTTTATCAGGAATACTTCAGTTGTTTCAACAAATGTATAACAATGGTGTGTGTGTGTTTTAGGAAGTAACTTTTTATTCTATTGAATGCTTTTGACATGAAAGGATTGTGAATGTTGTCAAGTGTCTTATAAGATCTGAAGAGATATTTGTAATACTTTTTCTCCTTAGAACTATTACAACGATGGATTAAATTCATGGCTTTCTTAATATTGATCTACTATTTCATTCCTCCACTTCTATTCTTTATATATTAATTTTTAATATAATGTTAGATTCACTTGGCTAATATTTTAGATTTATGCCTTAATATCAGTATGAAAGATTGATCGATAATGTCCTTTTTGTAGAATCTTGTCATGCTTTTGTATCAACATCACATCATTATATTTACCTCATAAGCATAATTTGCAAGATTTTCTTGTTTTTCTACATTCTAGAACAGCTCAAATAGCAATGGAATCATTTGGTCTTCACAATTCTGATAAAACCAACCGTGTTTTACATTTTTTCCTGATCCGTATCTATGAAGCCTGCTTCACTGATGGTATTGCTTATGTTTTCTCTTACCAATATTTTGCCCACTTTTTCTGTCTTCGAGTGAGGGAAGGGTGGTATCTATCATTCATTAATTTTTTTATCTTTCCCTTTTCCATGCCTACACTTTTGTGCTTTGAAAATTTTTTCTCTTTCATTGGCTTAATAAATAGCAATAGTTATTGTATTTTTAAGGTACATTGAATTATAGTTTTAGTTTTATAAAGTGCCCTCCCTTATCATTTTTTAAATATTAAAAACATGTATAATTGACCCACAATAATTATACATGTTTATGGAGCACAGCACGATATTTCTGTGCACGTGTGCCTTGTATAATGATTGAATGAAGATAAGTATCAATCCATTAATTTAAACATTTATCATTTCTTTGTAGTAATGCAAAAAATTCAAAATGTTCTCTTTTAGATATCTTGAAATACACACTATGTTGTCATCTTCTGTAGTTACCCTACTGTGTAATAGAACTTCAAAACTTCTTCTGTCTAGTAGACAGGTCTTGTACCCACTGGCCATCTTGTCCCATTCCCGCCTCTGTCTCCCTCCCCAGCCCCTAGAAACTATGATTCTACTTTCTACTTCCATGAAACCAAACATTTTTAGATTCCACATGTAAGATCATGCGTGGTATTTGTCTTTCAATGTCTGGCTTATTTTACTTTAGTTTAACTTTTATTTTGTTGTTAGCTAACAAAATGAATTACAGGTGTGTGGAGTTTCTCCTTCTGTTGTGTCATCTAATGAATTAGTATTTTCATGTAGGAATGCTGCCTACTTATCTGTTAGGCATATAATCTTATACTGTTACATCAGTTTTGTTTATAGCTCTATAGAGAAACCATATATTTTTATTTGCATTTATAATCTCTTTCCTTTTCTGTTTCTCTCTCATACAGCACAGAATGGATTTTTCTTTGTTAGTTTATATAAACAACATTTTGTTAATTTTTCATTTATACACAATGCTTACATGTGTTTATGGCGTGCATGTGATGTTTTAACGCATGCCTACAATGTGTAGTGATCAAATCAAGGTAATTGACGTACATCACCTCAAATATTCCTCATTCATTGTGAAAGGATGGATAATTCACTTCTAACACTTATTATTTCTTGGTGTGGGGAACATTCCAAATCTTTCCCTTAGAAAAACTTACTCTTTTAATAAGCATATTATGTCTAATTATGTATATTAAAATATCAATGTGTTTGCTCTCAGTTTTGTAGTATTATTTTTTGTGTTTCTAATTTATAACATAAAAATGCATTTGTGTGTGTGTGTGTGTATCTGTCCCATTGTCTTGAAAGTCTGAGTCCTTCCCTACCACCCTATAACTGATTCAGCATACGGTGCAGATTTCAGTTCTACTGGAACGGTTCTCATTTGTCGTGGGTCTCAGGGTCTGTCGTGCTTGTTCACTCCACAGCTTTGATTCCTGATAAGGCCTCATGAGTTTGAGCATGGACATTTGTCAATTTTTAATCATTTTCTTTTTCTTTTTTTGTGATTCCTGTTATTAGTAGATTGAATCTGCTGTTCTCCATTTTTAACTTTTATTATTATTTCAATTGCTTTATTATTTTCTTTTGAATTTTGAGACTGTGTTTGTGCTTTACTTGACCAATTTTATTTTCTGGAGTGATTCAATATTCTCCTTGTCCTCTCTGGTACAATTTTAAAATTAGTTGTCATTTCATCGTATTCATAGTAAATTTACTGATCTCAATTTATTCTGTCTTTATAACTGCCACCCTAATTTCACAGATGCAATGCTATTTTTACTTTTTTTGGAAACACTAAATAGAAATTTTCTAAATATATCTCCCCTTTCTCCTGTTTCACCATGTATCTATTTCAGAGGGACAGACTTCTCTCTTATTTGGAACCACGGTGCTTATCTTTTGTGGATACGGTGACTTGTTTCCATTTCTACATCCTTAAAGAGAAAGATCTGAACATTTACACATTTTCAGATTTGGCTATAAGGGAAGTTTGTGTTGAAAGCTTTCTTCAGGCTCGACGCCTGTGGCTCAATCGGCTAAGGTGCCAGCCACGTACACCTAAGGTGGCGAGTTCGAATCCCCAGCCCGGGCCCGCCAAACAACAATGACAGCTGCAACCAAAAAATGGCCGGGCGTTGTGGTGGGCACCTGTGGTCCCAGCTACTTGGGAGGCGGAGGCAGGAGACTCACTTGAGCCCAGGAGTTGGAGGTTGCTATGAGCTGTGATGCCATGGCACTCTACCCAGGGGGATAGCTTGAGTCTCCATCTCAAAAGAAAAAAAAATGACATTTCCCAAGTAAAAGAGTCTAACCTCAAAAGAAGTCTGCCACTTGCTCTATAGGTGGGAAACTTGTACCTACTTTTATCTTTAGTTGTATTAAGTTTTGTAAAATAAATAATACGTGAGCATAGTACAATGTTGAAAAGGCACAAAAAGCTACATGTTTCCATGCCTGACTCAGACCTCAGGTCCCTCCATAGAAGCAACCAGCATTATCATGTGTGTGAAAGCCACTTTAAAAAAAAAAATTTGTTTTGTATTTTTTGAGACACTGTCTCTCTGTTGCCTAGGCTAGAGTACAGTGGCACAATCATAGTTCACAGCAACCATAAAATCCTGGGCTTAAAGTGATCCTTCTGCCTCAGCCTCCTGAGTAGCTGGGACTATAGGCATGCTCCACCATGTCTGGCTAATTTGTTTTGTTTTCTTTTTCTTTTTATTTTTTTGTAGAGATAGGATCTTCCTATGTTGCCCAAGCTAGTCTGGAGCTCTTGGCCTCCAGTAATCCTGCCTCAGCTTTCCAAGTAGCTGGGACTACTGGTGTATGCCACCGTATCTGGCTAATTAAAAAAAAAAATTTTATAGTAGGGTCTTGCTATGTTGCCCAGCCTGGTCTTGAATTCCTAGCCTCAAGCAATCCTCCTGCCTCTACTTCCCAAAGTGCTAGGATTACAGGGGTGAACTACCATGCCCAGGATAAACTGTTTTTAAATTACTCAGTTTTAAAATCATTAAAATTCTACCTTTTTTTTTGAGACAGAGACTCAAGCTGTCCCCCTGGGTAGAGCGCTGTGGCATCACTGCTCACAGCAACTTCCAACTCCTGGGCTCAAGTGAGTCTCCTGCCTCAGCCTCCCAAGTAGCTGGGACCACAGGTGCCTACCACAACGCCCAGCTATTTTTTGGTTGTAGCCATTATTGTTGTTTGGCGGGCCCGGGCTGGATTCAAACCCGCCACCTTAGGTGTATGTGGCTGGTGCCTTAGTCACTTGAGCCACAGGCACCGAGCCTAAAATTCTACCTTAATGGGTTCCCTGTTTCAACATTAGGTCTACCAAGGCTTAACCTGGAAAATTACTGGCCCTGGAAATAGCATGAGGGCCCCCTGCAGAGTCCAGCTCTGCCTGGGACTGTTATTATGATAATTGCCTATGATCACTGCTAAGAAGTTGGCTGCCCGCAGTCTCAATCACCTTGGACTCTGTCTATACAGCACAAATGGACATCCCCACATCCACCATCCATCTCCTGTAGCTCTTGGGAGCCAGCCCCAGCCTGTCCACTCAGCTCAGGCCTACCATTCTCCAGGCTCCAGTTAACCTTGTCCTCCATTTTTCTCTGTTGCTGGAGCTATGAGATCAGAGGCTGGCAAAGGTGATATGACCAGACTATGCTGCCTCTTGGCCATACTCTGTATTCAGAATCCCCTAAACTTGACTTTCTTAAAAAAGGCCTTCTACCAACTGGCTCTGAGCCACTTGTTGAGAAGGGTGGTCTATGTAGCGTTTAAAGGTAGTAGTGACAGCACCACCACTTCCTTGGACTGAACCCTGCTTCCATCCTAGGCACCACACCAGCATTTTAAGGGCATTTTGTCTTCATGGTTGCCCTGTGAGGTAGCTTTGCTGTCCCCACTTGGCAAAGGAGGAATGAAGCCAAAGAAGTCAGTCATTTGCTTGGTCACTTGTAGAAAGTGGCTCAGTGGGGCTTGGAACCCCAACATGCTGCTGGGCAGGTGGTTGCCAGGCCTCCCAGCAGGGTATCTTGGGGCTCAGTGACCAATTCATTTCCTCTGCAGGGTGACCTCTCATTCCCTACAGCTAATTTAATAGCAAGACCAGTCATCAGGCTGGAGCACAGTGATTCACACCTGTAATCCTAGCACTCTGGGAGGCCCAGGTGGGTAGATTGCTTGAGCTCAGGAGTTCCAGACCAGCCTGAAAGAGTGAGACCTTGTCTCTAAAATAGAAAAAATAGAAAAATTAGCCAAGCATGGTGGCACATATCTGTAGTCCCAGCTATTCAGGAGTCTAAGGTAGAAGGATTTCTTAAGCCCTGAAGTTTGAGATTGCTGTGAGCTATGAAGCACTCTACCCAGGAAGGCAGAGCTAGACTCTGTCTGAAAAAAAACAAAAACAAAGATTAGCAATCATAGTAAGTGACCCTCAACTCTTTACTCTCTGCAAGGCATTGTTCTAGGACTTAGGCACTGTCATCATACCCCGTTTACAGGTGGGAAGGCTGAGACACAGGAGCTTGTATGGAGAGCAACCTCTGTTGAAAGGGTAGCAAGGGACCAGCCTTTGGGATGCAAGGACTATTCCTACTGTATGCAGAGGAGAGCGTCCTGCCTCTATTTGCTCTGTTGATTATTTGAAAATGTCCTTGAAGGGCTTGTTCAGCACAGTTTGGTGGGCCAAAAACAGGAGTGTTCAAGGCACAGCTAGGTGATGTCTGGACCCTCCCCCCATTCCCACCAAGCTGCCTCCTCCATGTCTGACCTTGGCAGCCCAATGTCAAGGGGAAGTTCATCAACATAGCAGTTTTCTCCTTGGCCCTAGGTTAGGTTCCTTCTTCCCTTGCATATTTATTCACTGTTATATAGCATGTTACCTCTGATAGGGGACAAAAGATGATAAGATTACTACAAGGTGGAGAGAAAAATAGGACTGGGAGAGGATTGTGTGCTCAGGAGACCCTGCCCTTCACTTCTTGGCCTCATTCCTCCAGCCAGATGACCTTGGGCCAGTCTCTTAGTTTCTCTTGTATCTCTGTTTCTCCTCTGGATAAAGAAGAAGGTGGTGATAAGGCTCTAACTTGAACAGGGGACTTGTTTGAGAATTAGGAGGTGACAAAAGGGCTTTCTAAAGAGGTAAGTGTGATGGATATATATAGGGCGGTTAGTACTAGTCCCTTGGGGGATTGGTTATGGTTGTGGGGCAGGATCAGAAAGGGGTTTGGACTCAGCCTCAAGGTAGAATTTGGCCAGGGACAGATGGGGGTGGAGATGGTGCTTAAGCCCTATCAGTCCTAGAGTAATGAGTGCCTGCCTTCCCATGGGGACTGTCTTCCTTTTTCTGTATTTCTACAGAGTGATAGACCCTCAGCTTTGAACCTTTTTTTTTCTATGATAATGCTAGATGCTTAGTATGCAGACTTCAAGTATTTATTTTTTTAATCTATGAACAGATGGGTGAAAATACCCTAAGTATTTAATATGATGGATAAATACAGAGAAGACAGTAACAAATCACCCCAGTCCCACTGTCTAGTTGGACCTGGTTAGCTATTTGGTCCACATACTTGTGGGCACCTCACAGGCACATCTGTATGGGAGGGGGGGACAGAAAGTTTTATAAGCATGGAGAAAATGTACGATTTAATTCAACTTTAGGCCAGAGTTGTAAGAGGTTGTCTGCCCTGAAAACAGTCCTTCTCATCTGTTCACCAGCTACGTGACTGCATCTGATGGGGGAACTCTCATACCATGATCTTCAAAATCTCCCCCATTTGGACAGATGACAGGAGGGGCACCTTCCTCAGTGAGTGCATTCCAGCCCTAGAACAGTAGCTTTCAAACTTTTTCACCAAAACCTCAGTCATACACACACACACACACACACACACACACACACACACACGACTAAAATGAAAGTTTTATAAAACTCATTTATCATTATCATACATGAAGCACTATGATATTTTCTTTTTTTTTTTTTTTTTTTTTTTTGAGACAAAGTTTCACTTTGTCGCCCCTGATAGAGTACCCTGGTGTCCTAGCTCACAGAAACCTCCAACTCTTGGGTTCAAGCAATTCTCTTGTCTCACCCTCCTAAGTAGCTGGGACTATAGGCCCCTACCACAATGCCCAGCTACTTTAAATTTTTTTAATTTATGTTTTTATTAAATCATAACTGTGTACATTGATGCATTTATGGGGTTCAGTGTACTGATTTGATATACAATGCAAAATGCTTACATTGAACTGATTAACCCATCCATCACCTCACTTACTTATTTGTTGTGGTAAAACAATTATACTCTTTTCTTCTTTTCTTTCTTTCTTTCTTTCTTTTTTTTTTTTTTTGAGACAGCATCTCAAGCTGTTGCCCTGGGTAGAGTGCTGTGGCATCATAGCTCACAGCAACCTCAAACTCTTGGGCTCAAGTGATTCTCTTGCCTCAGCTTCCCAAGTAGCTCAGACTACAGGTGCCCACCACAACTCCTAGCTATTTTTGTTGTTGTTGTTGCCATTGTTGTTTTAGCTGGCCTGGGCTGGGTTCGAACCCGCCAGCCTCAGTGTATGTGGCCAGCACCCTACACACTGAGCTACGGGCACCGCCAATACTTTTCTTTTTCTTTTTTTTTTGTTTTTTTTTTTTTGAGACGGAGCCTCAGGCTATCCCCCTGGGTAGACTGCCATGGCATCACAGCTCATAGCAACCTCCAACTCCTGGGCACAAGTGAGTCTCCTGCCTCCGCCTCCCAAGTAGCTGGGACCACAGGTGCCCGCCACAACGCCCAGCCATTTTTTGGTTGCAGCCATCATTGTTGTTTGGCGGGCCCCGGCTGGGGATTCGAACCCACCACCCTAGGTGTACATGGCTGGCGCCTTAGCCGATTGAGCCACAGGCGCCAAGCCAATACTTTTCTTAATAATTGTGAAATGTACCATCACATCATGCACATTAGGGTTAGGTCTCCCCAGATGCCCTCCTTCTTCCCGCCTCCCCCATCCCCTCCCCTCTCTCTCCTCTTCCCTTCTACTTTATGGACTATAGTTACGTTTTGTCATTTGTATGAATGTGTAGGTGATTATATATTGATTTCATAGTAGTATTGAATACACTGGATACTTTTTTCCCCATTCTTGAGATACTTTACTAAGAAGAATATGTTCCAGCTCCATCCAGGTAAACATAAAAGATGTGAAGTCTCCAACTTTTTATGACTGCATAGTATTTCATGTTGTACATATATGACAATTTGTTAATCCATTCATGGGTCGATGGGCACTTGGGCTGTTTCCACGTCTTGGCAGTTATGAATTGGCCTACAATAAACATTCTGGTGCAAATGTCTTTGTTGTAAAATGATTTTTGATCATCTGGGTATGTACCTAGTAGAGGAATTGCAGGATCAAATGGTAGGTCTACTTTTGGTTCCTTGAGTATTCTCCAAACTTCTTTCCAAAAAGGTCATATTAGCTGGCATTCCCACCAACCCAGCTGTTTTTTTAGAGATGGGGTCTGGTTCTTTCTCAGGCTCATCTCAAACCGGTGAGCTCAGGCGATCCATCTGCCTCGGCCTCCCAGAGTATTAGGATTGTAGGCATGAGATATTTTCTTTTCTTTTCTTTTTTTTTCTTTTAGAGACAAAGTCTTACTTTACCACTCTCAGTAGAGTCCTGTAGCATCACAGCTCACAGCAACCTCCAGCTCTTGGGCTTAGGCTGTTCTCTTGCCTCAGCCTCCCGAGTAGCTTGACTACAGGCACCCACCACAACACCTGGCTGTTTTTTGTTGCAGTTTGGCTGGGGCCGTGTTCGAACCTGCCACCCTCAGTATATGGGGCCAGCATCCTACCACTGAGCCACTGGCGCTGCCCAGCATGAGATATTTTCTAATCTACACAATATTTTTGCATTAACAGAAAAACTGTCCAACCTACCAAGTTGCAGAATCTACTGTTTTAGAAGTGTCAGTCTAGAACAGTGATTTTTAAACCTGAGTATGCATCAAACTCACCTGCAAAGCTTGTTAAAACAGCTTGCTGGACTACCCTCCCACCCCCAAGATTCTGATTCAGAATCTGGGGTGGGGCCTGAGAATTTGTGTTTCCCCATAGTTCCTGAGTAGTGTAGATACTGCTGGACTGGAGGACCCCATTTTGAGACTCCCCCTTCTAGGATATTTTTAAGGCAACGTGCTCTTTTGGCAAAGAGCATCAGGGGATTCACTTTATTGAACAGCTGAGGATTGCTGATGACCAGTCCAAGAACTGTGGCTCTCTGAGATTTTTGAGGATGCTGTGAGATCTTTGACACCATCCTCCCAAAATCCAGCTCACATTATTGATATAAAGTGCTGAATGTAGAAAAGGTCTGCTAAGCAAAAGGACATTTATGCCCTGCTCTGGTTGAATTACCTGCGTCTCAAATCCCAAACCCACAGAACATAAAACCCTCCCAGATTTTTTTTAAACACTGTTCTTGCAGAGGCAGTGAAAGGCACCATTTACCATGTGGGTTTCACTTTCTGTTTTTTTTAAAAGGAAGAAGGTAGGTCAGGCTTGACTGCAGGGAAGTCAAGACCCACCCCCAGCTCTGGTTGGGGTCTGGTGGATCTCACTGGCTGTCCAGGGTTCCCCAGCTTTAACCGGAACCTTCCCTGGCATTGCAGCCAAGTGCCCACAGCAGCACTGAGGCTTTGCAGCCTGCCAACCTTGGAAAACAGCCTATATATATCCCAAATTGTTTCTGCTCCTCCAATTCAGGGACGCTTAGCTCCCAGCCCTAATCCTACTCCACCATAGCCTTGGGGCCCCCAAGCCCCCTCCCCAGCCTCCAAGCCCTCTAGAAGCCAGCCCTCAGCTGGGAGCAGCTTTGAGAGGGAGGGGAGTGTTAAATAGGCACAGAGCCCCTCTGTTTCAGTAACAATGGCCCGTTGATGACTGATTCTGCCCGGGTCAGCCCCCTTCACTGGACTTTGGGGAGGAGAAAGGACTCCAACCCCCCAGGCAGCCTTTTCTGGGTGTGAGGTTGATTCAGAGGCCTGAGCCTCCTTCTACCCACAGAACTTCATTCTTTGGCCCCTGACTTGGCAGGGAGAAACCACTCCCCTCTCACCCCTCCACGCCTTCCCTGGGGCAGTGAGGAGCCCCAGGAGTAATTCAGTTCAGTCCAATTCAGCAAACATTTATGGAGTAGCTCCTGGGCACTAAGGTTTGGTACTATGTAGCTGTGGGGAATAAGAATAGCTGCTAACATGAATTCAGTGCTTAGGACATGCAACCCACCCCTGGCTGCCCAGTGGTCACCAGAGAGCTTATACAAATTCCCATGCCCAGCCTGACCAAGAGCAAGACCCTGTCTCTATTAAAAATAGAAAAACTAGCTGGGTGTTGTGGCATATGACTGTAGTCTCAGCTTCTTAGAAGCTGAAGCAAGGCGATTGCTTAAGCCAGCGATTTTGAGGTTGCTGTGAGCTTTGATGCCATGGAACTCGACCCACAGTGACAGTGTGAGACTCTGTCTCAAAGGAAAAAAAAAGTCACATGCAAGCTGGGTGCATGGCACATGCCTATCCCACCTACTCGGGAGGCTGAGGCAGGAGGATTGCTTGAGCCTAGGAGTTCAGGCTGCAGTGAGCTATGATCACATCTGTGAATAGCTACCACACTGTAGCCTGGGCAACATAGTGAGACCCTCTTAAAAAAAATTCTGTGCACAAACCTCTCTTTTCAGAATCTTCAGAGGGGAACCGCTAGCACTGATATATTTTTAAAGCTCTCAAAGTGATTCTTGTGCCCATCTGGGAGTAAGCGTCACCAACCTGTCTAGAGATGTCCACATATGAATCCACAGCACCTGTGGATATGTTACCTTGCATCATAAAAGGAACTTTGCAGATGAGATTAAAGAAGTCCAGAGAGTTGTCCGAAGTCTCACAACAAGTTGGTGACAGGTCCTGAAAGACCATTTCCTGGCCAGGACTGATCTGCCCACTGCAATTCAGAGAAAACCCAGATGTTCCTGATCTCCCCAGCCAGCGCTGCACAGCTGGCATGGCCCTCCAGTCGTCTTCACTCCAAGGCCATGCCTGATTGACCTGCTGGGGGTGTCCAGGGCAGTTGCAGGGGCACTGCTTGGGGACCTGTCCTGACCTGGTCTCACAGATCTCAGTGCCTGCAGCTACTGGTCCCAGCTCCTTTCCTGGGACTGGTGATAGAGGGTCAGATACTGTGCCCTTTCCTCCAGAGTCCTGTCCCCTTTTTCTTCTCCCCTCACTTGAGGATGGGGCTTCCTTCTTCAGCTTCCCCTTTAGAAAGTTCCCATGTATGTATCACTGCACATGAGTAGATCCCAGGCAGGTCACCTGCCCATAGTTATGCAAAAACCCAAACTCAGTTACATTCCAGGTTGAACTCAACTAGTTCACTCTTCTGTCCCAGGGAGGCCATTTCTACCCCAATCTACCTGCCCCACCTCTAGTTCCATTTTCCCATCTTCTTTTTGTTTTTCTTTTTGTTGCTGTTTTCCTTTGTTTTTGTTAATCAGGCCCAGAGCAAGGTTCGAACACACTGCCCCTGGTGTGTGGGGGTGGTGCACTAACCACTGAGCGATAGCACCCAGCTAGATCATTTTTCAGTGATCTCTTTAAACCCTCCCTACTGTTGTGGGAGCTAGTGTTCTTTTCTTTCCTTTTTCTTTCTTTTCTTCTCTTTTTTTGTCCTTTTTTCTCTTTTAATTATACTTTTTTCAGTAACAGATTCACATGTAGTTTTTAAAAATAATACAGAGAAGGGCAGTGCCCTTCAGTATATGGCACCAGCCCCATATACTGAGGGTGGCAGGTTCAAACCCAGCCCCAGCCAAACTACAACAAAAGAAATAATAATAAAAATGATACAGAGAGATCCCATGCACCTGTTAGTCAGTTTCCCCCAGTGGTAGCATCTTGCACAACTCTAGTCTAATATCACAACCAGGATGCTGGCCTTGATATAGTCAGGATACAAAAAGTTCATCACCACGAGGATCACAGGAACCCTTGTGTTTTTTGTCGCCTTATTTTTTATTTTTTATTTTTTTTGAGACAGAGTCTCTCTCACTCTGTTGCCCCAGACAACAGTGCCATGGTCTCAGCCTAGTTCACAGCTACCTCAAACGCCTCACTCAAGCGATCCTCCTGTCTCAGCCTCCCAAGTAGCTGTGACTACAGGTGCTCACCACCATGCCTGGCTAATTTTCCTTTTCTTTTCCGTTCTTTTTTTTTTTTTTTTTTTTGTGACAGAGCCTCAATCTGTCACCCTGGATAGAATGCTGTGGCATAACAGCTAAAAGCAACCTTCAACTCCTGGGTTTAAATGATTCTCTTGCCTCAGCCTCCCAAGTAGTTGGGACTAAAGGCGCCCACCACAACGCCTGGCTATTTTTTGGTTGTAGTTGTCATTGTTGTTTGGCAGGCCCGGGCTGGGTTTGAACCCACCAGCTCTGGTGTATGTGGCTGGTGCTTTAGCCATTTGAGCTACAGGCGCCGAGCGAAATTTTTCTATTTTTGTAGAGACAAGGTCTTGCTCTAGCTCAGGATGGTCTTGAACTCCTGAACTCAAGTTATCCACGCACCTCTACCTCTAGAGTGCTACGATCACAGGGTGAGCCACTACGCCTGGCCTCTGTTGCCCTTTTATACCTATACTCAATTCCCTCCCACGCTCATCCCTTCCTTAACTCTTGGCAATATTAATCTGCTGTCTTATCATTTTATCATTTCAGGGATATTATATAAATGGAATCATGTGGTATGTAACCTTTTGTGATTCCTTTTTCCACTCAGCACAATTCCATCGAAATTCATCCACGTCTTTGTGTTGGTATCAGTGTTCCCATTGCCTAGGATACTGTGGTTGTTGGATACCAGGTATAGCTGGTGTTTAATAGATCTCTCACATATGGTCCTGGAAGCTCCCCACACTGTGTCCTGAGTTAAGCAAGGAGCACAGAGCCATTCTTCTGGCATCCCTCCCTGGCCAGCAGCAGATTCTGCAGCCCTTTGCCCATTTGGCCTTGCTGGCAGCTCCCCTGGGTATAAACAGCAGCTCCTGCTGTCTCCAAGATTCCCTGAGATGAAGTTGGTTGCCCTAAAAGTGGTGGTTGTCAATTTTTGCTAATTTTAGATTGGAATGACCTAAGGGGCTTTAAAGAGTCCTGACACCCAGGGTCTACTCACAATCGTGGCACCCCTTCCAGCTGGGTACCCCCTCTCCCCATTCAATTACAGCCCTCCAGGCACCCTCTTCCCATTGATAGCCTTGGCTTGGAGCTGAAATGGACTTGCCCTCCAAGCTGAGAAACTTCCAACTATTTGGCCATGGCCATATCCAGGTGTTTCCAGGCCCGAGGCCTGGTGTGTTAGGTGTGTGTGTCTCTCCAAATTAATGCTGGAAAGGTGGGCGCTGGATTAATAGCAATAGCCACAGTAGGCAAGACATGTCTGGGCTGGTGCACAGGAAAAGCCCAAATGAATCAGCCAATGTCTTTCCCTTACAGCAGCTTGTAGCCCAGCAGGGAGAGTGATGTTCCCAAGGAATAGAAACCAGCAGTCCCATTGGCATAGAAACCAGCAGTCTCATTGGCATAGAAGGGCTCTGGATGACATTTTTCCAGGCTAGCAATAATGATCAGCCTGTGTGCAGTTTTCCCTATGTTTAGAGCCCCACACAGCTTCTCTGATGCTCACAAGCCTGTGGGGCCAGCCTAGGCACAGAGAAGTTAAATTCCTTGCCCAGCATCAGCAGAGAGTAGGTGGGAAAGCTGGGACCTACCCAAGTCTGTCTCAGTCCAGGGCCATCTGTCCAGTGCTCAGAGCAGCTGGACAGTTGGCCTCTGTTCCCACCTGCAGATCCCAGCTCTCTTCTCCCAGGACAGGGTACAGATGGGTTCCTTTGTGGCCATACATTAGCCCAGAGGACAGCAGCAGACACGTGCGGCAGCAACCCCTGCTGTCCCACAGATCCAGGGCTTAGATGGTGAGCACAAGCGCCTGGTGAAAAAGAGGCTGGGATTCCTCTTTTTGTCACAGGAATAAAACCCCTTTCTGCTATCACTGGGGACATTACGTGGGTAGGGGCTTGAGGCTGTGGGATGCCAACTTAATCCCAGAGACTCTTGATTCCTCTGCATGAACACAGCGGGAACACTCAGAAGTAGGGTTGGAAGAAAACAGAGAGCAAAAGAAATTCTCCTCTCTGTCCTGTCTCTTACTTGGGTTCTCTAGAACAGAAGAACTCAAAGTCTTTAGGAAAGTCAGTAAGTAGGACAGAGCAGGACTGGGGAGTCCTCCCTTGTACATGAGGAGTTTTTCTCCACCCACTTATCTCAGAAATTGTATCATAGATCTGTCCTTACAGAGGTGCAGGCGAAATAGGAAAGCTGTGTGCACTGGGGGCTGGCCCCTGGTCCCGCCACAGGTACTTGTGTCTGTGCATGCCCGCATATGGTTAAAACGCTGCTGATCAATAAAACTGACAAAAGCTTCAAAACCCACCAATGAGCACAGAATTTTTCAGTAATGGGCTTGACCAAAACAGGAATAGTAGGGGACATGGGGAATGAGAGAAGAACGTGAACTCCAGGGCCCAGAATATTCCTAGCCTTTGTTAGGGGCAGCAAATATGTGACATGCCTGTCAACCCTTCCCCTATCAGCACACATAGTGACATCACTATTCAACTGCCACGTTCTTTCCCACAGAAAACTTTCTCATCATAGTGCTCTAGGCTTCCAATACCAGCCTATTGGCTTTTGCTTATGGGGTTAAAAACTATTTGCTGCCCTCAGCTTACCAGCATTCTTTGGATCAAGACACTGGAAGCCAAGTCATCATCTTTGTCAGGCTCCCTCTTGCTTGTTCTGGGTTAGGTCATCTCAAAGCTTTTTTTTTTTTTTTTGAGACAGTCTCACTTTGTCACCCTTGGTAGGGTGCTGTGATGTCATAGCTCACAGCAACCTCAAACCCCTGGGCTGAAGTGATTTTCTTTTTCTTTTGAGACAGAGTCTTACTTTGTTGCCCTCAGTAAACTGCTGTGACATCATAGCTCACAGCAATCTGAAACTCTTGGGCTCAAGCGATTCTCTTGCCTCAGCCTCCTAAGTAGCTGGGACTACAGGCGCCCCCCCAACAACACCTGGCTATTTTCTTCGTTGCAGTTGTCATTGCTGTTTTTAGCTAGTCCGGGCCGGGTTCAAACCCACCAGCCTCAGTGTATGTGGCTGGTGCCCTACCCACTGAACAACGGGTGCCACCATTGAACAGGATTTCTTATCACCCCAGAGAGAGCTAGCTGCCTCTTTCCTTTTAATCATTACAGAGTACTGCACTGATAAATGTAAAATGTACCTAACATTTAGCTAACAAGTTGTTTTAACTATTAACATGCATTAAGGTCATGGTCAGCTTTTTGCAACTATAAACAATTTAGTATTGTATGTCTTTGTTTTATCCATCCAAATGTATCCTAGAAGTTGAATTGCTGGGTCAAAGAGTGTCTTAGTCTGCATAGGGCGCTGTAACAAAATACCATACTGGGAAGCTTATAAACAACAGAAATGTACTGCTCACAGTTTCAGAAGCTAGGAAGTCCAAAATCAAAATAACATCAAAACTGGTCTGTGAGGTCTGATGAGGGCTTTCTCTCTGTGTCAAGGATGGCACTGAGTCAGGCACCGTGCTACATGGTGGCTCATGCCTGTATTCCCAGTACTTTGGAAGGCTGATGTGGGAGAACTGAATGAAGCCAGGAGTTCATGGACAGTTTGAGCAATATAGCAAGGCCGCTCACCTCTATAAAAAATGTAAAAATGCTCTAGGCATGGTGGTATGTGCCTGTAATCCTAGCTGCTTAGGAGGCTGAGGTGGGAGGATTACTTGAGCCCAGGAGTTTGAAGCTATGGTGAGCTGTCATTATTCCACTCTACTTCACCCTGAGTGGACTCTATCTCTAAATTAAAAAAAAAAAAAAAGATGACACCTACCTCCTAGGTTCTTACATGATGGAACAGGCCAGAAACCCCCCCTCAGGTCTCTTATTCATGGAGAGTTTATGTCTGCTCTATATGTGCACTAATCCCATGCAG